>JARKIB010000319.1:0-150461 GCA_029378385.1 Mycena metata | reverse complement strand
CCTTCGCCGTACGTTTGCATGCATCGGCATTCAGTCTGTTCCTGGATCACAAAAACAACTGTGAAGAAAAAGGTCCGCATTGAATCGACTGGGAAGCAACAAAAAAAAAAAACCTATGATTGAGCAAGCTTTCGTGGTGGCGGCCCCGAGTCGATGCGGATGGACAACGGGGCAATCGGCGTGTTGGACCTGGACCAGGTCGAGAGCGCGTCGTGCGATCCGCACTGTCCGGCACGTATCCACCGTCGCGGTACCACCGCGTACGCAACACACCATACCCCACCGCATTCAAATCTATGAGAATACGTGAGAAGAATCGGCAGAACAGCGCGAAGGCGCTTACCGATGGCAGGGCACAATTCAGCGCTTGCGGCGTGTTCCCCGCTTCCCCAACGCCTTCCTGCAGAGCTGAAAGAAAAACAGTGCCGAGTCAGCGCGAGCGCACGAAAATTCAAGGCAGCGGCGGAACAACTCACCTCAAAGAATTCGCGCTGAAGGCAGGATGATCTGCGGAAAAATCAGGTCAGTATCTGCCGCAAACCTGAAATCAATGCTTACCTCAACTGTGTACTACAGCTCCCCGCGGATAACTTCCCGGGCTGTGAAAGAATAAGGTCAGTAACGCCAACAACCTTGCGCCGATCCCTGCGAGCGATCCGGTGCACCAGGGGCATCGCTGCGCACGTCCCCCGCCAACCCATCCCCCCCATTGCCTCCGCCGCCGGCCGCGCATTGGCCCCAAACTCGAAAATCGAAAATCTGCGAAAATCCTCGGAGGAGCGGGATACTTACCGGCGCCGACGTGCTGTGACGTTCCCCCTGCGTCCGCCGTACTCTCCCCTTCCTCCCATCGCCCGCGCTCCTTTCCTGCGTCCACCAACTTGCGCCGACACGCCGCCGCTACAAGCACAAGTCAGCAAATAGAAACAGCGAGTCCTCGTCAAAAAGAAATACACACCGAGATCGCGCCCAAGTGCGCGCGAATCTGGACTCGATATCGGGACGTCTCGTACGTCTCCCCCGCACGTTCGGCGCCGAAATCTGTGGGAGAACAAGAACAAGTCAACAAGTAGTAGAAGAATGGGGAGGGGAGGCACGCACAAGTGCAGCGTTGCGCGGGCCTGCCTCCGCCGTTGCGCACCCCCCCCCCCCCCCCCCCCCCGACCCATTCGCCTCCGTGCACACTGCGTTCACGGCGCTCCTCGAATCTGGAGGGAAACAAGTCAGCGCGCACGAGAATCAGCGCACGTTACACACCTCAAAAAATTGCACAGCGCGCGTTTGAGCCCAGCACGTGTGCGGCTCGTCGGCGCGTTGCGTGCGTGTATGGGCCGCGGGCCGCAGGGGCATGCGCACGGGGGCGCAGCGGAGATGTTGCGACGTTTGCGGCGGGTGCGCGGGTTTGGGTGTAGCGGGACAAGGCGGCAGTGGTAAAAAGAGAAGCACGCAAGTGCACGCGGCGGAGATCGCACGCGCGGGCACACCAACTCCGCGCGGCGAGGACGGACACCGCGCGGTCGAGGGTGCTGGACTTTGGTGAGGTGGGGGTGCCGGAGCGGACAGGGGAGTGTGTGCGGCTGGAGGTGGAGGAGGAGGAGTCGGCGCGGGTGCGCGTTGAGACAAGGTGGGTGTGAGGCCCGGCGTGCGTGCGCGCGAGGCGGCACTCGAGGCGCGGCGTGCGTGCGCGCGAGGCGGCAGCGGCAGCCGCGTGCGAGGCGAGGCGGCAGCAGCGTGCGTGCGAGGAGAAGACGGCGCGGGTGCGCGTTGAGACAAGGTGAGTGTGCGGCGCGGCGTGCGTGCGTGCGAGGGGAAGGCGGCGCGGGTGCGCGTTGAGACAAGGTGGGTGTGCGGCGCGGCGTGCGTGCGCGCGAGGCGGCAGCGGCAGCCGCGTGCGAGGCGAGGCGGCAGCAGCGGCGTGCGTGCGAGGCGGCGGCGGCAGCGGCGCGCATGCGAGTGCGCGGCTCGCGGCTCGTTGGGGGTGTGGAGGTGGTGGGGAGCGCGTGGAGGAGCGTGGGGTGCATGCAAACGGGAGCGCGGGACGGCGGCGACGTCTGCTTCGCGTGCACTCGAGGCGCGGCGTGCGTGCGTGCAAGGTCGAGGTGGCGACTGGGCGTGCAAACGCGGACACGGGGGTAGCGTGCGTACGCGGCGATGGGGTGCGCGTGCACGCGGACGCGGGGGTGGCGTGCAAACGCGGACGTGGGGGTGATGTGCGTACGCGGCGACGGCGGTGTGCGTGCGTGCAAGGTCGAGGGGCGGCTGGGGGGTGCAAACGCGGACGCAGGGGTGGCGTGCAAACGCGGACGTGCAAACGCGAACGCGGGGGTGGCGTGCAAACGCGGACGTGGGGGTGGTGTGCGTACGCGGCGACGGCGGTGTGCGTGCGTGCAAGGTCGAGGGGCGGCCGGGGGTGCAATTGGGTAGGGGGTGGGTCCTAGCTGGCGCGTTAGCCAAGTAAAAGCAGTGAAAGAAAAAAATACGTACGAGGTAAATGAGCCTCCGCTGTCTTGTACCCAAACAGGGCGGGGACAATCGTTCGGTTGAGGGGTACAAGGCGGATACGCACGATGCAGCGTGCCGCCGGTTCGTGCGTGCGAGGTGCAAGGATCGAGGTGGCGGCTGGGCGTGCAAACGCGGACACGGGGGTGGCGTGCGTACGCGGCGACGGGGTGCGTGTGCGTGCGGGGTGGTGGCGGGGTTTGCGTTTGGTGCGTTCGGCGGCGGTTGCGTTCGAGCACGCGGTGCACGTGCGAACGTGCGTGCGGGAGTTTGGAGCTGGGAGTCACGGTCGTAGAGGGGTCGGACAGTACTGCCGTGCGCGGGGTCGTTGGCGAGCGCGGGTGGCAGCGTTTTCGAGCGGCGTTGGCGAGCACGGCGTTGTAGGGATGTCTTCTGGAACACCACATGTGTGGTGCCCCGAGTGCATCCCTCACAACGCTCGCCAGAACAGGTACGAGGGCGGCGGCGGCGTTTGCGAGCACGACGGCGGCGTCTTCTGGAACACCACTATGGTGCCCCGAGTGGGTGGCAACGTCGTTGGCGAGGGCGGCGGCGGCGTTTGCGAGCTGGCGTTGGCGGAGGCCGGGACTTGTGCTCGTCGAGGTGGTGGTGGGAAGAGGCCAGCGAAAAGCTGTGCAACTTCCCCTTTGGGACGTTGCACGCCACTTGCTCTCGACCACAACAAGCCAACGCGCCGACGCGTTTGTTGAACTCACACCGCGTCTACCTCAGTCACAGGTAAGTCCTGCTGTGACCAGACGCGTCGAAAAGTGCTGGACGAACTCATTCGTCCGGCAGTTCTGACATAAGCAACAGCCATGCCCAATATTCCAGACGCGGATGTCGAAGCCAGTATCGCGGAACTGGAAGCTCTCGAGGCCGCCGGCGTGGATGTCACCGCCACTCTTCGCCGCCTCCGTAACCATGCTCCCCGTCGCACTCCTCCGGCGCGTTCCTCGACGTCAGTGGCACCCAGACTGCTGCCGCACGTACATGATGTCGCCACATCCAGCACCCTCAACCCCGCCGCACCACCCTTCGCCGCCGCTGCTGCACCCTTCGCCGCCGCTGCTGCACCCTTCGCCACCGCTGCTGCACCCTTCGCCGCCGCTGCGCCACCCTTCACCGCCGGCACCGCGCCACCCTTCGCCGCCGCTGCTGCGCCACACTTCGCTGCTGGCACTCTTCAAGAGCGTGTCAACAACGGGAGAGCACGGAGTCTTCCCCCTTCTCTCTCCCATTCTCTGCAGAGAAACGTGCCCTTTCAGCCCTCCTTGTGTACGTATAAATTTAAAGCTGTTGAATATACCACTACTGACTCAAAAGCTCTCTCTCAGTTGTTCCTTCAACGCCGGCACGTTCCAACGCGTCGAACGCGTCGATATCTTCGAACGCGTCAACGCCGACGTTGGTGGCAACGTCACCCACAAATGAGGGTTGGTCCCCGTCGGACGGTATAGTTAATAAAGGTGTGATTTCTATTCCTTTCAGGGGAATACCAGGATATTAATCTATTGTCTTCACAGTCCTGCCGCCACTGCGTATTTTACCTCAGCTCCAAATTGACCCCGACGTTGACATGGAGCCGCCCTCCCCTCTGTCCCCTTCCCCCTTGTCCCCTTCACCGCGCCAAACTTCCTCGTCCCCGGCGTCAACCACGCTTGGCAAGCGCGCCCCTGGGGATCGATTGTACACCAACGACGATGGTGAGAGTGAGCGAGATGATGATGACGACGACAACGCAGCTGTCCAACCCCCGCGCAAGCGAACGTCGCGCCGAGGCGGAGGCGGAGGCGGAGGTGGTGGCGGGGGTGGTGGCGCCGGCCCTGCACATTTGTGGACGCGGGAGTGTGTGCGCAACGGCGATCGTGCGCGCGCAAACGGTGACGCTAGTATTGGCGCAATGCCCTGTCAAGACGGGACCTGCGCTAGCTGCGACGGGCAGCAACAGCAGCAGGGTTCTAATACCGCCGCTGCTTCTGGTTCTTCTGGCGGCATTGCGGTCGGTGGCGCAGGCGAGGGCGCGGGTGCGGGTGAGGCGGGCCAGGACACGGGATCCGTGGAGGGTTCTGATGGGGGTGCGGGCTCATCTGGTCCCCAAACGCGTGCCGCGAAGAAAGGCAAGGCGCCGGTTGTGAAGCTGAAGGGCCCATCGATGAAGGAGGTGGGCTGGTGTATTGATCCCAATGGCGGGCCTCCCATGACCAAAACTGCCGGCAACGTCCTGTCTGCCCTGCTTGCGGTTTGGAACTTCAAAGGACGCCAACAGCTGGAAACCCTTCTTCAAGGACCCGATACTGCCGACTCCTCATCCTCCGCCCCCTATGATCCCACTAGTGTCGATGCTGTCTGGCGTCGTATCGAAAAGCTCTCTAGAAAATCTAAGCTCTTGGATCTCGAGTTAATTCTCGCCATGATACAGCTGGCGCTGAATGTTGATTCGTATGTTTATCGTCTTTTCCACTATTTTCTTGCGCTGATTTTCTCGTGGCCAGGGAAATTGCTACGAGCAAGCTCAATTACGATTTGGCGACCGCGTCCAAATCTAAGATTGCAGAGAGGTTCGGCAAAGCAAGACAAACATTCAATGAACATCTGGACAACGGTTATCGTTTTGCGTTCCTGGCTGGTGCAGGTACGTTACATGCATCTTCTCTTTACTCATGAACGCCATTGACTATGTTGTAGGCACATTAGGATTAATTCCCATCATCGCCGCGCTGGACTTACGCACAACTGTTACCCGCCAAATGGAAGTTGTGGATGTTCAATGCTTGGGAGTGGCGATGCGGGAGGTACAGCGTGAGTGCAAACTACCATAAATTGATTAGAAAATTAACTCGTGGTAGATGGAAAATGGCTGCCGCTGATGCGACAGCTCATCCGCCCCGTTAATGACATCCGCCACCGGCCAGGGTTCATCCAGACCCTCCGACTCAGTTACAAGACCCCTGTGCGCCGGACATCTTTGCGTCCTGGGGAAACAGCGGAGATCATCGAGTTTGGCTTTGCGGATACAGCAAAGTCGGACAAGGTCTTCGACACCCTCCAAATAAAGTAAGGATATTCGTCGCTTGTTCTTTTACATTTGTTAAGCCCCACAAATCATTTCCAGTACCAT
Source organism: Mycena metata (assembly GCA_029378385.1). Classification (NCBI taxonomy): domain Eukaryota; kingdom Fungi; phylum Basidiomycota; class Agaricomycetes; order Agaricales; family Mycenaceae; genus Mycena; species Mycena metata. Next base: position 144,841 of record JARKIB010000319.1, on the reverse strand, counting down.
GAAGCTCGACAAGCGCGGGCAGGAATGGCAGGGTATGACCTACAAGTTCACTGGTTACCCCGCCCGTTCCAGCGCATGGGACTTGGAGGCCCCTTCCCCGTCTTGGAACCCTATGCCCGACGCCGCCCAGATTCGGATGCCCACCCCAGTTACCGTTACTCTACCCGTGCAGATGGGTCCAAAGGCGGCTCCTCTCCCCTTCAAGAGAAAAGACCGTAAACGTTGGACTGCACAACAACGAAAGCTGGCTGAGCACTCGGTCAAGGCCACCAGTGTGTCAGACCTTCAAACCAAAGTGCGTGTTGCATGTTTCGATGGCTTCTTATTCTAACCTTGTACCAGATTACCGCCAAGCATCAAGGCGTTAAATGGGGCAGCTGCGAAAATTACATCGAAATTAATTCTAGTATACTCAAAGAGTATGTTTTATCGATTCTATTCTATTTAGTCCTTATTCATTTTCTGTACAGCGAAGCGTTGTTCATCCGTGATGTGGACTCGGAGCTTGTCGGGCTCCTGTTTACTGTTGGCGATGAGTTTAAGGCCGGCCTACAGCGAGCTATCGACCACATCAATAACATCTTAAATGGTGAATTCAAGACTACGGACTCGCAAAGAGAAGCATTTAAATATTTGTCTTTACATTATTCCTGGTATTGTCGCGATGCGGAAAATGTGAGTAATACTATTACTCCTGCTATCGTCTTGCCCGATATAACTCATATTGCTTGTTTTAGGGTGAAACCGCGCCCCAGGATGTTCATCCTCACAAAGTCCGCAAGACAAATGTTACACGCGTCAATATTACTCAACGTGTCCCTTACATGTCAAAAGAGATTTTGGACAAGCCTCGCGAGTACGCTCTCCTTGCAGATGCCCTGTCTGATTTTTTCGAAGTCGTACGAGTATCGGTAAGCCCTCAATCCTTTTTTTTTTTGAAGTTGTTTACTGATTTTTTATCTGTCAGATCACGCACTTGCTTCCAGAGGAGACTAAAGAGCTGCGCATCTACATCGAGCAACTTCCCCTGGGAGCTTCCTCACCGTGCGCTCCCTTTGGGGGTTTTGTCATCAATATTGACGCCTGCACGGATGGACACCAAGACGTCAAGGACAAGCGTATGTGTCTTGTGGCTCCCTTAGGCAAGTTCACGGGGGGGCAGCTCTGCCTGTACGAGGGGGGGCTCAGCTTTGACCTCCAGCTCGGGGACGTTCTAGTCTTCCCCTCCTGGAGAATCACCCACTTTAACGCCCACTTTGAAGGCATGCGCGCAACAATCGTTCTTCATACCGATAGAGCAGCTGATAGTTGGACTCGGAACTGCCATGGGTGGTACACTCATGTAGTGAGGCATGGCTCAGGGGAGCAAGAAGTGGAGGGTGCAGGGGGGGAGACGGAAGCAGCCGACGAAACTGAAGTCTAGTTTTTTTTTAGATGCCGTACTTTTTTTCTCTACCTACTTAATACACCTGCATAATCCTCTTCTACTTGTGTGCTCCTCTCGGACTTAAGCAGAAAAATTAGGGGGAAACCGCCATCCATTACGCGTTGAGACTTGACTTGGCGGGGGGTGATGCCATCAATGGTATCTCTTCCGCAACCATCGTCTTTAACGTCCCGACTGTAGTGTCCCATGATAATGTTACCGTGGGCCTTCAAGACCAATTCAATTTATTAGATGCTGCCACTCATGGAATGACCAAATCCTCAGCGCGCCACAGACTAGTGCTCCTTCTCCCACCCAGTCCCAGTCTCCGGCTCTTCCAAACGCGCCTCATCCCATGTATTGGAGCCAAATTCGCCCTCGAGGATCCTTCTGAGTTCCCCAAGAAGGATGAAGCGGAGGGCTCGTCAAACTCGTGCGTTTTTTTCAGATGTCTTGGCCCAACGTAAACTAACGAGTGGGTAGTCCGAGGAGGACCTACAGCTAAGAAAGAAGCTGAGATGCTAGCAGAACAACTTAAGGTAAGCACATGTCTAGTTAATCATATACATCCAATTAATACCGTTTTTCTGAAGGAGTCCAATACGGACCAGTTTCGACCTGCGTTGGAGACACTACAGACGTTCCTGCAACCGTTCCTGCAACTACTGTATCCCAATCTCCAGATGTTATACAAAACATGGCCGGCCTCAGAGGACAAGGTTTGCATTTCTTTCCATCCCTTTAACAGTTTTCTAAAACCAGTACGATAGTCCCTTTTTGCCGACATTCTGTCTATCCTCGCCATGACTTACTCTAACACGCAACCCCCTCGGCACCTTACGCTATTGGCTGTTGTCCGCATATCCACCTGGGGCCACAAATATGTCTACCATCTAGCGGCTCGGTATATCCCTTTGCATCATCGTTGCAAACAATTCCACTGACGCTCTTCTTTCTTTCTGCAGAGCCTCCGTCGCAACTTTAACCGAATTCAGTGTATGTAACGCAAACCCCGGCTGGCGGTTATGATCGAGCTGCGTACGTACACAGTTCAGTCAATATTTAATACTCACCTCTCTTTCTTCTATAGACGCCGCTTCAAGTATTCAACCCTTGCCTTCCCCGTTACCCTCCCAATCTTGGCCCCAAATTCCCTGGTCCATCCATCCATCCATCCTTACTCCGCTCCACTTCTTCTGAATTTGCAGTACGTCCGCTCCTCGTGATTTGCTTCGCCGAATAATTGCTCACACAAATTGAATGTAGGTATTTTTTTCATTTCATTCAAGCCGGACAACATACACAAAATTGTACGTTATGCACACCACCGTGGAATTCGCCCTGCGCGCTACGTGTCTCGGCACGGATCCCCGCACAGAGGATGGGCTCAACGCGTGCACAGGGCTCGTCAGCGTCTCGAACCCGCAGCTCCCCATCCTCGATACGCTCGCCAAGTATAGCCACGATAACGACCTCGCTGTTGCCCTCAATGAGATCGTTGCTCATGAGCGCACATCTACGGGATAATACTACAAGGAGCCTGGCTGCTTGTTGATCATGGTAGACGAGAAGCTGCAATCCCTTACAATTTTTCATGTGACGCAAAATCTTGGGTCTGGAGATGCGCTTGAAGCACTTGAAGTTAATTCCCTTCTGCAGCAAAATCCTGGGCGGCAGAAGAAGGATAAGATAACACCGTAGAAGCTCCAACACGCTGAATTTAGAACTGCACCTACGCGTTATTTTAAAGTCAAGGCGATCATTGCTGGTCCGCGCACACGTGGTGGGAAAAAACTTTACTTAAACTTCTGCCAAACAACGCAAAGCGTAAAGCTGGTTCAACATCAACAACTTGACCTTCAACCACTACCACCTCCCCTCATGAGCTCCCAACCATGTATGTCTGAGCTGGGCAATTTTCCCTCGCCAATCCTAATCCTCTGTTCTGTAGCCCGCTCTCAAGGTTCCGAGCAGAAAAACCGCGTGCCACTCGCCGCCACTCAACCAAGGAAGCAGGCCAAGCCCAAGGGTGACTACCAACTTATTCTTAACACGTGTTTACAGCTTAATGGCCGGGATCCACCACCACAGACAAGAACCGGCGTGCCACTGACGAAAACCAGCATGAACCCTCGCATACCCCAGACGGTGCATCCTCAAGCCTTGTCCCTGTTATAAACCCTAACGTTCTCCTTCTTACCTCTCCAGATTCAACTGCGCCAAAGCCAATTCCCAAGAGAAAGACTGCACCTGCCACTGCTGACGACGTCGAGCCCCCTACGAAAACAAGGAAGATAAATCAAGGGGCGTCCTTAATAAGTTTTCACACTCTCTTCATGGCTGTAAGCTGATATCCTCTGTGGTCAGGCGTGGCGTCGCAGGGGTCACAAGAAACCCTGACCTGGGCTAATGGTCGTCCCAGAAGAGAGACTAGAAGTACCATGGACAGGTTTGTGCGGGAGAGCTCTGCCATTGCGGAGAATCCTCCACGCCCCCCGAAGAAGACCTCCCAGCCAGAAGACACTCCCGTTAACGACTTTGCCCCCTTGCCGCCAAAGTCCCGTGGTCGCAAGGTTCTACAGTCCAACACTACTCGACCAGATGACGAAGCTCCTCTTGTCCTCAAACCTGTCCTCCCTAAGAATTATCCCAAGCCAAGGCCGCTATCCGAAGTATGTCAGTCCTTAGCTTCAAGCCTTTTCTAACATACATGTAGCCCACATCGGCTTCGGCCTCTACCAACTCCTCCGCCTCCCAAGCTTCAAAGGAGGCGCGTTCCGGGGGTTCGAACCAGGGGGGTTCCTCCAAGGCTTCCACAGAGTCTGCCCCCAACGCTTCGAAGAAAAGAAGACGTATAATTGAAAGTGATATCGAGGTATATTGCTCCCTTTGGTATATCTCACGTTGCTAATTTTTATTCCAGGAGGAGCAGGAGAGGGCGCCTGCCAGAAAAAGTAAGTTTTTTTATCCTCCAATATAATTACTGACTCCTCTCCCGTCGTCATTTAGAGCCTGCTACTGCTAGTGATGCTTTTCTGCGCGAGGACGACCATACTACCCTCAATGTCCCCTACAACCACCCTGTCGATCCCTACGACCCCTACAACCACTACGATCCCAACAGCCACCACAACGCACCCACCGATGGCCACCACATTGATCTCAATGACGATCCCAATGACAACATCAATCTCATCGACGATCCCAATGGCGATGCCGACAACGACCATCCAGACGACGACGATGAGTACGTCCAGGGCCATCACGCCCCGGATGTCTACGAGGACGATCAGGAGCCCACCCAGAACTACACGGACTTGGGCAGTGAGAACAACGACGAGCAGGAGGAGGAGGAGGAGGAAGAGGGTACCAGTTGCGTATATTTTTTCATTCAGTCTTGTGAGCGTTATATATTTGTGGTCGACAGATCCACCTCAACGTCGTGGTCGTGCAACCCCCCGACTCAGTCCCGTCCTTGAGGAAGAGGATGAGAATGCTGTTGATAATGGTACATACTACATTACGCCTTCCTTTGGTCCTTCACTTATACACTGGTGATCAATAGCGACCCAAGCCTCTCCACCTCCAACTCCAGGTCCTCCTCCACGTCGTACAGTTGCTCAAGCTCCCCCTCCACCCGGTCGCGGCCAACCTGGGTCTGACCCTCAACGTCGTGATGCTGCTGGACGCTTTCAGCCGGGGACTAGAGGTTGGTTTATGTCTTTATACCAATATACCGCATCTAACGCCTTGAGATTCAGACGATCAGGCTGAGTTTGAGGGCCCAGGTTCGTCATGCTTCCCTATTTGTCCTACCTTTCTGACATATCATTGGCAGTGGCGCATCCTCGCAATGTCGGACCCATCCAAGGTTAGTCAGTTGTTGCTGGCATTTTATGAGCCGGGACTGATTATTATAAGACGTTGTACAGAGTCACAGAAGCAAGAACAAGGGCAGTCGCCCTCCGAATGCTGACAAACTGGCACACCACCGTCGCCTGCAGCAGGATGCTCCCACAGCCCGGGACAATGGGCGGGGAGAAAAGGACATCCAGGAAGCAGGGAGCGATGACGAGGAGGAGGAAGAGGGGGAGGGGGAAGAAGAGCCCACTAGGAAGAGAAAACGTCGAACGAAAAGAGGCGGGTCACCTACTCCCACACAACAGGGCTTCTACTCCGGGGAGTGGTCACAGGTCATCACGTTAAACAGCTTCAAGGTCCAGGAGCACCTTCTCTCCTCGGGCTTCTTCTCGACCAAGGCGCGGATTGAACGGGAAGCTCCGGAATGGGCAGCGCAATCCATATCCGAGATTGAAGACTACGTGGAGTTGGAGCTCTCCCCCGGTACGCGCCCTTTGCCTAGCGATCAATTATCCCTTGATTGAAGCCTTCAATTCAGCTTTCTACAAGGAGCACAAGGACGATATGAACAAAATGGTACGTTTTTCTAGTTACATTCCTTTATCATGGCAACGGCTGATTGGGTGAAATTGAGATGTGGATGGAGGTCTCTCATTATCGGGGCTCGGCCAAGATCGACTGCCGCGCCATTATCGATCAGTACTACGACATCTCTTCCGGCCCCAGCGGATACAAGAGCCCCGGTGAGATTGCAAGTAAGGTCAAGGCCCTACTAGAGAAATCTCGATTCCTCCAGCGTCGGACGAAAGTGATAAAGAAAGATCAAAATGTATTGTTTATTCTATTATCTGTCCTCTTCCCTTTCTAATATGTTATAAGGGTAATATCGTGAAAGACGCAAATGTATCGTTAATTTTATTATCTCTCCTGTTCCCTTTCTAATATGTTATAAGGGCAAGATCGTGACGCTCGAGAGAATTGACAACATGATGGCGCCTGCGCTGGGCAAGGTCATGGAGTTGATGCTCTGGGGGGGCGAGAACAAGCGGGGCAGCCGTGTTGGGGACACATATGCACACCAGTTCGAGAAATATACCACTCGCCACATATCCGCAGCTGCGGCGGTGGTCTGTGCACTGCTTCTTGATTCGCTCTCACTCACTGATTTGTAATACTAGCTCCGGTGCTGCATCGAGGAGAAGAAAACGGGATACCACCAGAACGTTAATCTCTCGGCTGATAACTTCGAAAGTTTTTATAACACCGTCTACGACAAGCTAGAAAAATCCAGAGCCGACAACGACGAACATTGGAACAAGATGAATGTCGAGTGGATGAAATGGAGAAATGCCGCGTTCCAGGCGCGTGGTCTTGAGGCGCGCCAAGAGGGCAAATTTGTGACTGCCGATGTATTCGATTTTGAATAGACAATATCTTTTTTTCCCCTACTATTTTGCGTGATGTTTGAGCCCTCGTCTGAAAAAGTACCACCTGGAATATAGGAATGGTCCGTTCTATAACGCACTACAAAGTCCCCGGGGCTACTACAGAGTGCTACAGAGTAGCTGGGGCTACTACAGAGTGCTCTGTAGCGGGCCAACTACAGAGTGCTCTATAGTACCGGGCCGACTACAGAGTGCTCCATAGTCGGCCCGGTCACTATGGAGCACTCTGTAGTCGGCCCGGTACTATGGAGCACTCTGTAGTCGGCCCGGTACTATGGAGCACTCTGTAGTAGCCCCGGCTACTCTGTAGTGCTACAGAGTTCGGGACCTTTACTACAGACACTACAGGTACTATAGCACTCTGTAGCACTCTGTAGTACTCTGTAGTGGGCCCAGGGTTTGCTGATGGAGATCCGACGGCAGAACGCGGCAGCGGAAGCTGCCGGCCGTGTCCCACGCCCTATGTGCCGTACTGGAGGCATTGAGCTGTGAAGTCCTACCTGGAGTAGGTTTACGGGGCGGTATTACCGCAAGGTAAGAGGATTTGCTCTTCTTGGTTACAGACTGTTGGCCGATCGTGATGCGATCATGCCAACAGTCTGTTACCCATATATGGGTAGGTCAGGTGTAGCCACAGGGTAATAGTAGGGCAAATACAAAGAATGAGAAGGGAGCTCACGACGTGAAGTCGTACTCGTCCTGGGATGGGGTGGGGATGTCCTCCTCGTCTAAGTAAATTTCGGTGTCCATGGATGGTGGGGGTAAGAAGGAAGAGAGGGCAAGCGCCCATGTGACAGCTTTAGCGCTGAGAAGGGCCTTAAAATAAGTGCTGTCGAGCTTCTGTAGTTCCCACAGAAGTGCTGTCAGCAAGATGCTGTTAATCCTGGAAATTACCAAGAGAATACACATCCTTGGCGCGCACTGGTTGAACCCAGACTTGGGGAAAGTTCGGCCGGATACGGCAGAGCGGAGTTGAAATGCCTACAACGTAGGATCCGACGACTGTGAAGAGTGTGTTTTCCGGAGAACTCGGGGGTGCAGTTTGCCCAGAGCCAATTCTCGGACAGTCCACCTGAATGCAGTAGGTCCTTGGCTTTTCAAGCAAGCAGTCCATCGAGATAAAGTTGCAGCTGGACTCACAAGACATTCAACGCACTTGCTCTGAACCAAGCCCATCATCCCGGGTGTCCCGTGAGATGGATAGTCAGAGTTCGGAGTGTAGCATGGAATTTTGTGGTCGCTCTTTAGCCAAATGCAGTTTTCAACCGCGGTCTGACCACAGTTGGGTGAAACAACTCCGAGTAAAAAGCCCCGAATGCCGGAATGCCGGAAAATGATAACTTGAAGACTCGAGCCAATAGTCTCGCCACAGAAGGATGGTTCAAAATTCCTGGTTGAAGTAAATATGAGCCACTGATACGGTGACTCGGGCCCTACAAGCGGAGCTGAACAAACAAATGAACAACAACACTCAGCAAGCAAGAGTCTAAACGTGGGTGTGCGAGATGGTCCAAATGTCCCAATACCAACCAGGTACGTGTGAGCGGACTAGGCGGAGGCGACGGAGGACAAGCATAGGCGATAGCAGCGGTGAATACAAGAACAACAGCGATAGGGGACAACGAGGGACACAGAAGCGACGGTGATCGGGGACGACGAAGGACTCAGAACGTGGGCAGGTGAACTGCAGAGGGCGATATGCAAACCAAATGAGAGATGTATTCGTGGGGGCCGGTCTCTACAGTACAGTGTAAAGAGGGGGGAGCTTTTATAGGAATGGAAGAGGGCAGTGCTATGAGAATGGAGATAAGTCGAAAGGCGCCGTGCAAGAGCGCAAAGTAAAAAGGCGCCGCCAAAAGGCTATAAATAGAAAGAGCGCCAGGGCGCCGTACATATGGAGATTAAGAGAGAGTGCGCCGTACCTACGGATATAAATAGAAAAGGCGCCGCGCAAAGGCGCGAAGTAAAAAGGCGCGATCGACTTCGATGAGAAAGGCGCTGGGAATTGTGCGCCGGTGATTAAGGCGCTGTATCGGTAGCAGTGTTGTCGCCGTAACGGTGTGTGTACGCGCCCAGCGCGAGCTGGTGCGCATCACCACAGGAAGTTGGAACGGGGTTTAACACCGAAGGCGGATGAAAAGGAAAAGCGGATTATATGGGTGGTTCAAGAATCAAAAGTCTTCGTCGACAGCCTGAAGTGGAAACAAGTGACGTCCCAATCCGTGCCAGTTTGCGCGGCGAGTCCAACTCGATGAATTCGGATACGGGGCCTAACCGCGCGTACGATGGGATTTACATTGTGCTGAGTAGGACTGGAGGTCTTTCGGGCGCAACATCAAGGACAAATGTTCAGGCAGAAAGCACCGATAGCCTCCTACACAGGGGGCTTTGTCAATTCGCATTCCGCAAGTGCACCTGAGCGATGGCGATTATCCAGGACTGTGCCAGCTATAGGAAGTAATGAGGTTTGACCTGGACAGCGATAGGGTTCATTGATTGTGAGTCAGGAAACTTTTGAGGGAAAGAGAACTCGAGGGAAATGAGGTTTTTTTTGCGTTGTGTTTATGAAATTGCATCCGAATTCGGCCCAGGAATAGTATTCTCGTGCACACCAACTACAAGGGACTGTGGGCATTTATTCAGCATTGATTATGTCTTCCCAGGTACGATACTGGAGTCACGAGTAGGCATGATTCCGCATTGATAGCGAGGGTTTGAAGGAGGAGGGCATTAATCACATTCTGCTTGAAGGGAAACCGGACGCCAAAGACCCCAGTCGGAAATCTTGAACTTGAAGGAAAGTAGGAATTCAGTCATAAATCGCCGAACATAAGGGTGAGTGGAGTAGAGCCAAGAGCGTAAGTGCGAACGACACCGAAAGAAAAGAAGACTGTTCTGATCCCCCAGATACAGACCATTGCACTAGCATTGCGGAAACAACCGAGGCATAGTGAGGGAAAACTCAGAGTTTGCGGAGGAGGCGTACACGCGAGAACCGTGAGGTGATGTGAGGGTTAAGGGGATGGGGATTGGGAAAAGATAACTAAGTTTCGATCCTCTGGGCGTTTTGTTAGATATAGGACTCTGTGTATCCACCTCCCGATAGCTAAACTGTACACTATTGCTGGCTTTTCGACTGGGCCATTGAGCTTGAGGGGTTGTGTGCAAGTACAAGGGCGAAGAAGGAATAAGGCCAGGGTGAAATTATCATCAATCAATTCGCTCTTGAAGGGAAGCCTCGCGCCAAAGGCCCGGTCAGAAACTGAACCGGATTAGGCCCAGAAACGGATGCGCTCAGCTAAAGCGCAGAGCGAGAGATGAGACAGATCAACAACGCAGAAACTTGAAGGATGTTGGTGACCAGAGCCAAGAGTCACGAACGATTGTCATTTGAGCATGGTTGGCCAGTGGTTGTGGACCGAAAACGCGGACTCTGATCATGGGTTTTATAGATAACCGCTGCGCGTCCAAGTCGGACCGAGACGAGCAGATCTCTTCATGCCAAAGTTTTTATGTTTACCTTTGGACTGGACGTTATTGCAGGTAACCGCGAAACAATGGAGATCGCTGGGTGAGTGGGGTAGACCGCGAGAGTGACAAGTTCCAGAGGGGAGCGTGTGTGGACCAAGTAAAGTAGAATCTTTTGTTCGGCCCAATTTCCTTTGGCGAACTTGAATGGGAATTGGTGGTACGTAGTCTAGCTAGCCAGTCAGCGAGGAGGACATTATTCCAAGAAATTGTTTTTGAGTTGTTGTTGTACCGCCAGAAAGAATGAATCTTGTGAAGCAAACAGTATGACTTAGCGGTCACTGTGGGTCAGTGACGCCGGCGTTGTGGAGAGCGCGATAGGCTCCGTGGAAGGTACGTGCGAGAACAGCAGGTGAGGGTTAAGGCTGGGCCAGACAGCAAAACATGGACCGACAAACCGGTCTTCAGAATAGTCGGAATGGATTCCAATAGGGTCCCGAAAGAATAGTGTACTGCCAGAAAGCCTAAAGAGCGTAGAATGAATCCCAACGGCTTGAAAAAAATTGATGTACCGCCAGAAAGGTTTGTGTGCGACCAAAGAAAACCTAACGTTCTGGCCGTACGTCCTGCGGCAGAGGCACTAGCAGCGAAATCGATAATCCAAATCCGCAGCTTTGGTGCGAGTCGAGGGAGCCAGAAGGTATCCATAGCAGAGACTGCGATAATGCGCCGTAGGTGATGATGAAGTCGAGAGCAAGCGGCGCGATCACCGGATCATTTCCGATTTCAAATTTCATCTCAGCGTTCCCCATTGGTTCCCCACCTCCAACTCTGTCCCCACATCGCTGGGCCGCTGGTCGTCGCTCTGCAGGCCGTTACGATGCTCCGTCCGTCACGCTTCTCCTGCTCCGCGCGCTGCGCGTGAAAACCGCGCTCATGAGTCATGTTGGACCCTTCAGTCGCCAGCTTCACCTCCCCCGCCAGTCTAATCCAACTCCGAATCTGCGCCCTCTGTCTCAACTGTTGCTCCACCTCCTCCAGTTCGGCGCGTATCCTCGGAATCTACAACGCGCCCTCCATCCCTTCGGCGCAATGACTTCCTTGTGGCGCGCGTCTTCCTCTAGGTCCAGTCTATCAATGCGTGCGAGAACACCGGATAGCAGAGCGTCCTCGCGCAGCGCAGCGCTTTTTCAGGACGCACGGCCGAGGCGGTACGTCGGGTTACCTGCCCTCCTCCGCTGCGTTTCGAGGTACTGAAAAACGCAGTTAGCCTGAAACTTTGATCTGGATTCTTGAGCCCGCCCACCTCGAGCTTCTCGCTGCGCGCGGTCACGCAGCCGCAGGTTCTCGTATATCAAATCCACCACCACCACCACTGGCACTGTATCCTTCGTTCTCTCTGCTGTGCACCGCGCCTACGCCTGGAACGACAGGAGAAATATGTTAGCGAACGTATGCGGAAGTAATAACACCACTTACCATTCTCGTACCGCATTCCACATCCTTCCCCTTTTCTCTGCGGGACGGTTTCCTTCTCAAGCTCAAGCACAAGTCAAATTCTACCAGCCTGCGCTGCGACGACACAATATGTGGGCAAATCAAGGAATAAGAGCAAGTACGCGGCTGAACGAAGGAATAAGAGCAAGTACGCGGCTGAACGACACTGGCGGCGGTGCGCACGGTGGACTCGGACGTGCGCTGGTACTTACTACCGGTACTTTCGAGAGGAGTTGGTGGTGGGTGCTGGCGGGTGTCGTCGGCCGCATCCCACGTGCAGTCAACTCGGCCGCGCTCGGATATTGTCGTCGTAATGGTCGTGCGCTGCGTGCCCCGCGCGCAGGCGCAGTTGAGGCATTGATAGTGGTGGCGCGTCTGCCTTCACCAGCGACGCGTACGGCGGTTACATCATGCCTCAAGCGCGGCAGATCCAATGTGCGCATGGAGGGAGCCACGGTGAGGGGATTCTGCTTGGCATTCAAAGAGGACTACTGGGTCTGGTACATATTATTCACCCTTCCTTCGCCTACGTCGCACGCTGTTCACACGTTGGATTTATTTCTTCTCAACCCTATTCACCGCCCACCTCGTATACCCCGGAAACGAAACACCATGAATTTCAAGACGCTCCGTGACACGGTGATACATAAGTCTAGCCTCCCTCCCTGTGAGTTTGCAAAACCTTGGCCTGAAGCGTGCTGTACTCCATTATATTTAAATCCACCCTCACTCACGCAGGATCATAATCCTTTAGGACGTGTGAGTCGGGATGCCACTGAGCCTGGGGTAGTGAGTTGGAGAGTAGTATAAATGGAAATGAGCTTACGATGTGATGAGGAAAGGTGAACCGATGACCGGGCTACAGCACGTTGAATTGTGCTGTGAATCTGACAGGAAAGTCGGTATATGAACTGAAACGACTTAGGAAACCGAGTCTGATTCGTTGGAATTAGAGGTATTGACTGAGTGGATAGTGGGATCGCTATACATCCAGTCAGAGGTATGAAAACGGATTAAACCGATGGGACTAGTACTGACTGGGACCCGACCTGAGTTGAAGACACAAGTTGACTGGTTCTAAGTCCACCTTGCACATTGAACACCAGATATCAATGAGGATGCCAGCAATCAATTTCATACGCGAACTAGAGCCTCAAGCATTGGGGGAAGAACCCTCCCTACGAGAGCACTGAGATGGAACATCCCCGAGAAGCCCGAGGTCAAAATCTATTCGAGGTTCGAAATATAAATCTGATCTTTGCAACCCCGCCATCGCGCTAGTAGTTTTGCTGCCAGTTGACTGGCCTGCTCCCTGTTAAGCAACTGGTCTCGGACCCAGTGCGAACTGTTTCCCGTGTTTCAATGCTTCAGATTCCTTATACTCGATTGAGCTTCACGCGGCAGTTAAATTGACAGAGGAATCATACAAGTTCAGTTGAAAAGGCTGAGATAAGTAACAAGGTCAGACCAGGAATGGGGAAATGGGATCAGTATCTATGTTGTTCGAGTCCACCTCCACAACCAGACTGTGTCGTAAAGCCCCGAAGATGCTATGAATGAAGCCGCCACCAGGTGCGCGGTCGGTGGCAGGGTGGGGCTTCAAGTCTGTTTCGTAATTGATACTGTTGGATCTACCGTCCATTGGCTCCTGATCAACTTGCGACGCTGAGGCTTGGATGGTAAGCGCAGGCAGACAGCGGGGCTTACTTCGCTTACCCTGCGGCTCAACACAGGTTCTAGCTTCACCCACACCATCTTCTGTATCAGACCCCTCATCGCCTAAAGGAATTGGACCGTCAGCGGTGGCAGCGGCGAGAACCTTCAATGTCTCACAATCAGAATCCTCGTGCATTGAGCTCTGTGCATCTGCCCATTCATCCTCCGTGTCGGCGTCCTCAGCAGTCTCTTCTGCTTCATCAAGGTCATCCACTTCATTTCGAGGTTCAAAAGAAGAGATCAGAGGGAAAACGGTTGACCGGAAATGGTAACTCACCGTGAGCGAATGGAGAATTCACATCCCTGCACAATTCGTAGAGCGGGTGTCCCAGATGTCGAGCAACGTCTTGACTCTCTGGATCGAATCCCTTGGCTTCGTGGAATTGACGAAGGCCGGCGTAGACGCTGGCATCCCAAGAGCTTCCCTCAACTTTCGTAACCAGTTGGAAAGATGGAAACCCGAGCCATTCCGCCTCTTCCATGCTCAGAGCCTCGATACCCTCAGGGTCGAGAGACCAATATGCTGGCCGGTTCGGCCACCTGAAAGAAGTGGGTCCGGTTCGAAAGTCCTCCTGTGGACAGAGGAACAGATAGCTGGGTGGAGGGTCCCCTCGTGCATTCCCAACTGTTAGTATGAAGTCAATGACCTCTATGTGCACTTTTCAAACGATCATTCCATCGGACGCCGGGAGCGAGGCCTAAGACATACCGTAATCCTCCAAATTGGATGTGATCTGAAGGCGGTTAAAGACGTGGTTCGCTTGACTCAACCAATCTTCGGCATGAAAAGACTCCACACAGAGTGTGATTCCGGTCTTGAATACATCATCGGCCCTGTAACTGTGACAAGGGGTGAGTGAGTATGATCATCAAGAGAGCGAGAAAACTCCAATACCGAGTCCAACCATTTCCCATATGATCGCCCTCCCGTCCTATCCACCGACCGCTGTAGTGGACATCGAGCTCCACCGGAAGGGCAATCTCAACATGCTCCTCATATTGATGTCCTGACGGCCAGGAAGTGACTGCTCCGAGGTGAACCGTCGCGGAGGCGGAGATGTAATCATGCCGGTATTTGCCCAGATGCCGAGAACATATATTATGATACTGGGCCAGCCCTAGGGATTCGATGGCAATGACGTCCGTGACGTTCAACGGAGTGACTGCTTGTCGGACGGGGACTACAACGGACCGATCGTACAAAGGTAAATGGAACGTGATGTCCGGGGGAACAAGGTCCACGGAGAGTCGACCGGTTGAGGTTCGTATCCATAGCATACCGTCCAGAACGCCCAGGGTCTGAACAAGTCAACGTGGGCCTAGCTTAAAATATATATTTTGCTGACCAGTGACTGAAAGTAATCGTTCGCGTGCTAAGAACAGGTTAGCAGGGAGCCAAACCCCCCTATTCAAATTCACCTACTCTCCACTCCTCCGTCTACAAGAAAGTCAAATTCATATATATGTGGTGAGTGATCATTGTACATACATAATAGGCGTAAAGATACACCTTCATTATCGGCGAGTGGGGTGCTAGGAATGCTTTGAGTGGAATTAGATCTATTTGATATGTCAACCTTGACAGCGATTAAGATGGATTAACCACACCAGCGTGGAACACTGTGGCATGCATATTGCCATAACTCGCCCCTCCGAAAATCTGGACAATATTCGGGTGGCTAAATGGAATGAAAACACAACCGAGCCAGAAACCGGACGGGTCTCACCGAACAGACATATACATGTCGGTGTCTCTCCTCCAGTCCTGCGACGTCGGGCTCAAGGAGTGTTTAACGAAATGAAGGAGGATTCGACGCACGTCCTCGGCACCGTCACCCTGATACATGGCCACAGTGACGTTCGAGTTGCGGCCCTCCATTTTGGCGGAATACACCCGCCGAACAGAGTTGCGTTCTCGTCCGTTACCGATGGTGGACCATCTCTTGTTTACCACCAGCTCTTTTCGCAGGTCAATGTCACCTATTGGAATCATGCGAAAATCTGAAAAGGTGTGAGTATTTACCAAACCTCGTGAACGGAATACAAACCACCAGGTACAGCTGGTGCTGTAACATAATTATTTGTGTTGTTCGAGTTGTTAAATGTCCCTCCAGCTATCGTGAAGTACTGCGAGCCCGCGAACATGCCGCCACCGGACCTGAGATAAGCACCCTTAGCCACGAGGTAGGGCAGATACAAAAGAACGGGAAGAGAGCTCACGAAGTAAACCCAGGCTCGTCGGGAGACGGAGCGGGTACATCCTCAGCATCTGAGTAGGTCTCGGTGTTCATGGATGGTGGGGGTAGGAAGGAAGAGAGGGTGAGCGCCCGTGTGACAGTTTTAGCGCTGAGAAGGGACATTATAAACTAACTGCTGTTGAGCTTCGATAATTCCCACAGAAATGCTGTCAACGAGGCGATGCTGTTAATCCTAAGTGGACACCGCAATAGGTCCGTTGGAAATGCGCAGTTCACCCGCCGCGTTGAGCTACCGCGCCTATAAGGAGTGTTATGAGCCATCAGACAGTGTATATATGTTCCGCTTACTCTGCCGAAGATTGCCGTTCTGGAATTCCGTTGTAATATTAACCTTCGCTTGAACAGCAGTTAAATCCTCATTTTGCGTGGCATTCATGCATTTTAACCCGCGCACCAATATTAAAACAGTCACCCCCTCTAGTTGGATGTATCTGTGGAAATGGAAATTAAGTAGCTGCACGGATCGAGAGGCGGCAGAAGTTCCAAGCGAAACACACATAGTGGTGCACTGCGTGGGTTAGAACAATATTGCAGCACCAGGCCCGAGCAAACTTCGGCCCCCCACGGCAGAGCGGAGTTTCAATACTTCAATGTGGAATCAACCATGCCGGCAGCACGGATCCGCATGTCGGGGTCGGCTCGAGTTTTCCGGGGAACCATTCACCGGCTGATGCAGCAGATCGTTCTTTCGCTTTTGAAGCAAACAGTTCACCCAGATAAGAGCTGGTCCTCTAATCCCACGGAAATACAGTCGGTAACATCGATGGTCTTCCCCGGAGGGGAAGAACTTGAGATTGAAATTGAAACGATTCTATGTCTTGCGAGTCTCGCCAAAGACCCTAATCCGAAACTTGAAGGAAGGAGAACCAGGAAGAAATCAGGGGGAGATCGCCGAGACTAAGATGCATGCGAGTGCGGATGCCCCCAACCAGATTGAAACAAGACGGAAGACTGCCCAGATCCGAGTGCAGAAAATAACAAAGACGTTGAAGCTACCCTGGTCGCTTCTCCGGCGTCGAGGTATAGCGAAGGAAGCTTCGGAGGGGCGAGGGTATACGGAAAGCCAGTTAGATTTATTGTTTAGATCATCTATCTTTCGGCCCAGATACCAGACATATTGGTGTCTGCATAGTGTGATTGTACACCGTTGCAGTGATTTATTTGCGGCTCGGCTGTGGAGGGATTGAATATATATGTAGGTGATGGACGCTGTGGAATTGATCCCAGAGCACGGCCTTCTTGAAGGAAGGAAGATAAGACTTATCGAGGTTTCGGCGTCAAAAGTCCGCAAAAGTTGAACGCAGGAAGGGAGAGCGATTGCCGGAATCGATGCCCTAGAAGCAAGTTCCACACCGGCGCTCGAAGATGCCCCAGCAGCAGAAGAATTGTCCGCGATATTCATATCCCTATAGTAGCACAAGGGATTATGTACGACCCGAGTATTGTTGGGATTCTGTGGCCATGGTCATGTGTTGGGGAGGTAAATGTGTCGCGTGCGGACACGAGCTAGTAGAGCAGGCCCAAATGGTGATCACTAGTATTCCTTTTCTAGTGCTGGACGTTGTTGCAGGTATTTGTGCGATGGGTAGCAAGGTGAGTGGGTAAACCCAAAATTGAGAGAGAGGTAGCTCAGGAGCGTCACGATATGCGTGGCCGAGCCCAATCAGTATTTTCGGACCATCGAGAGGCGACGCAGATCCGAGACCTAGAGGCTTCTCCGCGGAGAGCAAAGATAATTGGATCTTGTCTTACCAAAAAAATTGGTATGCCCGAGATTTGTGCGATAAGAGTAGCATTTGGTGGTACTGGCGGTCATGGATAGGCATGGACGAGGGCCAGGCGGTGTAGAGAGCGATAGGCTGTGTACGGCTCCAATGAAGAGTCTAGTACACGCGAGAGCAGCGAGCGGGGTAAAGGCTAAGTATTGAACACGGACCGTGGCTTGTCTTCAGAGGTCTCGGAAGCCGCTGATAGCCCTAACCCAATGGCAACTTGAAGCAGAATTCGTGGCAAAAATTGTACCGCCAGAAAGATTCGCGCAAGGAAAGTACGTGAATTGGCGTTGGAGGTCACTAGCAGAGATATTGATAGCTCAACGCCTGCGATATTGGCGGCAGTCGACCCACAATAGAGGCTGCAGATAATACGGTGGTGAAGGTCAAGAGCAAGCGGTGATGCGATCACCGGATCATTTAGCTTCTCCGCTTGCACCTCTTCCGCTCCCTCCATCTACTCAGACAGAGCTCGACGGAGACGATGGCAACGACGGCAGAATCCCTTCTACATCCCGCCGTGGACAACCCTAGGAAACAGTGCAAAAATGAGGCGTCCTGGCGTTGGGTCTCCTCGGACTCTGGGAGATTTGGCGCTGGAAACGAGATGAATGCAGCACTGTGGAAGGGCGAGAGACGCTAGCTGGTGCGTGCGGTTGGATCTTCTCCATCCTCCTCAAGGCTCACGTCTCTTGCAGTATTTCGGAGCTTTGCTCAACGCACGAAAACCTTCCTACACTTATGAATGAATATCCCTTGAACTTTTATTGGCAGAACAACGATGTACAAGGTGTTTGGCGACTGACTGGGACTAGCCGGTCTGGGATCTGCTTCCCATTTGCGGACGCTGCAGCCCTGTATTGTTCTAGCCGGCAACGACCGCGTGGCCGCCCCATCCGCTCCCTCCGCTCCCTCCTTCGAATCTTTCGTGCCACTACGCAACGCTGAACTTGCAGTGAGGTGTTACGCCTGGCGCTCCAGAACTTGCTGCACAGCGGCTGCAAAGCGGGCATAGGAAGCGAATCACACCTTCCTCGCGTCCATGCGTCCGTTTCTCGCATCAAGCGGATGGCGGGACGATCCCACAAATGCGGCCATGCACCTCGCAAATATGCATATCGATGGATTTGCCGTCGTTGCTGGAGAATTGGCCTCGTACGTTCACCGTCAGCCGTCGTTTGAAGACGTGCATAAAAAATCGGCATTAAATCTCGTGCGGAAGCCGTCGTTCTATCTGAAGCACACGCACCTTCTCGGCATGCCCTCTTGCGCACACTCTAATGCCTCGCATTGGACTTTACCATCATCCTTCCTTCGAAATTGCCGTGGAGCGTCTCCCGAATCCTGCCGCAGGTGGAATACACGGCCCTCGCCACACCCCACCTGCTCCCGGGCGCCGATTCCAGAACCCCGCGCCGTATCCCTCGAGTGTCTAACCCCAGTCTGTCCAGCCTACGCTGCGTCCACCGTTCGCTGCCGACAACAGCCCGCACCGGCAACGCTGCTGCCGTCGACGCTCGTGCCATATACGTTCGTTGATGCCTTCCTTAGCAGCCATACCACTACTAACTGAAAACTGTGTTAATTTAGCTGCTCGCGCGCTCTCCTGCGGAGTCCACATATCCTCATTATCAACATGGATCCAAATATTCTACCCCTGCTCTAGTCTAGACCAATGGTCCGGCATCCGCACAGTCACCCACCTTCCCGTCGCTCTCCGTCCCCAAGACCCTCAACTCTATCCTCATCGCGTTGATCGACGTTGAGCCGCTGGTTGTCGCGCTGCGGAACGTCAAGACCCTGCATCCGCCGCGCTTCTCCTGCTCCTCGCGCTGCGTGCGAGACCTGCGGGTGTAACTTGCGGGAAAAGCTGCACCGCTGTTCCCGTCTCGCGCCGCGCCGCTTTCACGTCCGCGGAGAAGGGAGATCCGGTTCTCCCGCGCGGCCGTAATGTTAGTACAATGTTTTTAAACCGCATGTCGGACTCCATTCCCACCTTCATTCTCTCGAGCATCGACCCAATTCAATCCCACTTCGAAGCGGCGCGCGCTATCTCATTATTACCTCGAGACTCTGCGGGGTGCCCGGCTATACCTCCACATCCTTTGGTTCGGCGCGTGTCCTCCGTCATTCATGCGCGGCAACGCCTTATCGTAAACACGCACTGGAATAGCGGGCCCTCCGGGGAGCGCCACCCAGTTGGGATATATATTCGCACTCCGACGTCTGCCAGACGTCGAAGTGCGCCGGCTCTTGTACCACCGACCATTTACACATTCCACATCCTTCTTCTTCTGCCTTAAGTCCTCTCTTCCTCGCGGCGTGCCCATCTATTTCCTCACGTCGTCCGAAATGTGATATGTACATGGCCCAAATGAGTATTCAGAATGGTCGGGTACAATTGAACCCGCCCGCAAGGATCCAGTCGAGGGCTGGACTAGGAGGTGAATATTGCCGACGGCGGAGGCGCATCTATAGCCTTCCGGGGCGGGGAATTACGCGTCGAAGGCTCGGCTTATACACCCAGACCTGTGCACCCCACACCCATCAAAAAATCATCTGGTGGTGCGACAGTTAGGATAACAGAGAGGATAGATGCAAGAAGGCAAGGAAAGGAACGCACGAAAGACGCAGGATCGGTTGAGATAGTGACGCCGTGACGGGGATGAGGGACATTGTGGTGCAAGCGGGAGTCAACCCACGATTCAGAACCAGAAGCGGGAGCGAATAAAGCAACAATATGACAAGGTGTATCATTCATCTATGAAGTAACGGCAGTGAGAAAGAGAAGGATGAATAAATACAAACGAGGTGGTAATATTGCCGTGGTAAGCAGAGTGGTAGGGATACATAGTTCCCACAGGAATGAGGCTGTTAACGAGGCGATACTGTTAATCCTAGAGAAGGTGGTGATACGCTCACAGCGCGTCTGAGAGCGTGAGCCGACACAATAAACATCAAACTCAACACTCCGACGGCCATGAAACGGGGGTGCGAGTGGGTCACTCCATGTTCAGTACTCGGCTGGTAAGCCGCGCAAGGGAACGGGATAGGAGCTGTGACGGATACAGTGGCGTGGACGTGGACGACGAAGGACAGAACGATGGCGACGAAGGACATGACGTAGGCGGTGGGCATCGATGGCGACGAGGGACCGAAGGGGGAAGTACGAAATATGAAAGGTGAGATGTATTGCTGGTGGGCAACAAACTGGGGAGTACAGGAAAGTAGGTAGGGTTTTTATAGTAAAAGAGGGAGGCAGTGCTATCGCGAAATGGAGATAAATCGAAAAGGCGCCAAGTAGAAAGGCGCACAAAGGATATAGTAGAAAGGCGCACAAAGGATATAAACAGAAAGCGCGCCGCGAAACGGAGGGCGCGAAACGGAGGATTGATCGGAGGAGTGATGGCGGAGCGTTATCAAATTCAATGAGTGGCGAAAGGGGTTATTGATACGGAGACGGAGACCACGCGGTGTGCGATGTCGAGTTGCGGAGGCGCCCTCCGATTCGATGAACCGTGGGAAAGGTGCTCGGTAAAACGGCGCTATATGTGTATACGCGCCCAGCGCGAGCTGGTGCGCATCAGTGGACACCACAATAGTTTCTGTGTAAATTGCACAGTTCAACCACCGACTCTACTTGTGAGGTATCGAATTATCGCGGTTTTTCTGCCGCCGCCCTCAACAGTGGTCACCGCCCCGGATTGAATGTGTCTGGACAAAAGAGCATGAATCGAAGGGTGGAAAATGCCCAAGAGAAAATACGCATCCTGGGCGCCCACTGCTTTGAATCCAGACTTGAGTGAAGTTCAGCCGGATGCGGCGGAGCGGAGTTGAAATGCCTACAACGTAGGATCAATGATGCCGATGACACGGATCAGCGGAGGTAATGATGAGCTGAAGTTGAGTTCGAGTTTTCCGGAGAACTCGGGGGTACAGTTTGGGTAAATCCAATTCTCGGAGAGTCAGCAGGTCCTTGGTTTTTCAAACAAGCAGTCCGGGGAGATAAAGTTGCAGCCGCAACTCCAAGTCCGTGCATTCAACGTTCCTGGTGTTTCGTGAGGTGGATGCTCAGAGTTCGGAGAAGGCGCAGGGAAATTAGAACTTGAAAACTTGACCGATGCAATAGTTCCGCCGCCATAGGGTGGTTTGAATTCTATTCAAATATGAGCCACAGAGTTGGAACGGGGTTGAACGGCCGGCCCTTTATATGGTTGCATTGAAGGAAAGGCTGATTACATGGATGTTCCAAAGCTCTTCGTTGACAGCCTGAAGTTGAACCAAGTGAAGCCCCAAATCGTGTCAGTTTGCGGCGAGTCCAACCCCAAACTTGCAATTAAATTCAAATGCAGTGTTGAAGGAAACGTTAATTATATGGGTGTTTCAAAGCTTTTCGTCGACAACCTGAAGTTGAACCAACTGAAGCCCAACTCGTGTCAGTTTGTGGCAGTCCAACCCCAACCTTGCGATTAAATTTGATTACAGTGCCTCCAACCGCGAGTACGATGGTCATTAGAATAGGGGCGCAACATGAAAAATGTCGAAGTTTGAGGCAGAAAGTATCGGTTCTTGGGCAGATGGCCTTGTCGAGCTGCGCTCTGTGCTTGAACCCGCGCCAATCATACCCGAGCGATGGTGATTATCGCTGAAGCCCAGGAATAGGCCGGCTATAGAAAGTAACGCGGTTTGACCAGCACAGCGATCGGGTTCATTGATTATTAGCCAGGTAACTGTGGGGGGAAGAGAACTCGAGGGAAGAGAGGTTTTTTGTGTTGGGTTTATGAAATCGCGTCCTAATTCGGCCTAGGAATGGCATTCTCGGAGACACCGATCACGAGGGACCCTGGGCGTTTAGCATTGATTAACTGCGAGGTTGGAGTCGCGAGCGAGGATGATTCCGCCTTGAGAGCGAGGGTTTGAAGGAGGAGGGCATTAATCACATTCTGCGTGAAGGGAAACCGCCCGCCGAAGATCTAAGTCGGAAACCTTGAACTCGAAGTAGAGTAGGAATTCAGACGGAAATCACCGAGCGTGGGGTAAGCCAAAAGCGTAAGTGAGGACACCCCTGAACGACACCGAAACAAAAAGAAGACTGTTGCCGATCCCCCAGATCCAGACAATAGCAAAGAGGTGGAAACAAACGAGCTTCTCCCACGAGGTACAGCGAGGGAAAATTCGGAGTTTGTGGAGGAGGTAACTCATCCACGCGAGAACCATGAGCTGAGGTAAGGGTAAGGGGATGGGGGTGGGAAAAACACAACCAAATTTCGATCCTCTGGGCGTTTTGTTAGACGTCAAGAATTTCTTCGGCGGAGATATCGGACTCTGCGTATCCACCTCCCGATAGCTAGACTGGACACTATTGCTGAGGTTCTTCGACTCGGCCGTTGAGCTTGAGGGGTTGTGTACAAGTACAAGGGCAAAGAAGGAATGTGACCGCGGTAAAAGCATCGTCAATTAATTTGCAGTCAGTACGGTCTTTCTTGAAGGGAAGGAAGCCTTGGGCCAAAGGCTGCAGTAGGTCCAGAATATACACGGAGAAGTCGCTTCGGATGCGCTCGGGCAAAGCGCAGAGCGAAAGAATAGATAGATCAACATGAAGAATATTGGTGACCAGAGCCAAGAGTCACGGACGATTGCGATGTGAGCATGCTTGGGCAGTGGTTGTGGACCGAGAACATGTGGTCATGGGTTTCATAGATAAACACTTCGCGTCGAGTCGGACCGAGACGAACAGAGCTTTTCATGCCAAAGTTGTTCTGTTTCCTTTGGACTGGACAGTATTGCAGGTATTTAAGCGTGAAATAACGAGGATCACCAGGTGAGTGGGGTAAACATAGGCTCGAGAGCGGTAAGTTCCAGAGGAGAGCGTGTGTAGACTGAGTAAAGCAGTATTTTTTGTTCGGCGCAGGCAAAGTGAGAGACCGAGCTGTTTTCGATCTGCTGGGCCTCCCAGCCCGATCTTCTTTGCCAAGCTTGAATGGGAATTTGTGGTACGTGGGATCACTAGCCAGTCAACGAGAAGAACATTATTCCAAGAAATTGTTTTTGAGTTGTTGTACCGCCAGAAAGAGTGAATCTTGTGCAACAAACAGTATGACTTAGCGGTCACTGTGGGTCAGTGACGCCGGCGTTGTGGAGAGCGTGATAGGCTCCAGGGAAGGTATGTGCGAGAACGGCAGGTGAAGGTTAAGGCTGGGTCAGACAGGAAAACTTGGACCGACAAACCCGTCTTCAGAATAGTCTGAATGGATTCTAATAGGGTCCCGAAAGAATGATGTACTGCCAGAAAGCCTAAAGAGCGTAGAATGAATCCCAATGGCTTGAAAACAATTGATGTACCGCCAGAAACTACAGTGTGCGACCAAAGAAAACCTAACGTTCTGGCCGTACGTCCTGCAGCAGAGGCACTAGCAGCGAAATCGATAATCCAAATCCGCAGCTTTTTTGCGAGTCAAGGGAGTTAGAAAGTGTCCACAGCGGAGATCGCGATAATGCGTTGTAGGTGATGAAGGTCGAGAGCAAGCTGCGCGATCACCGGATCATTTCGCTTCTCTTGTGACACCACTTCTCTTGCACCGAGTCTTCATTTCAGCGTCCTCCCTCCCGATCTCCAACTCCATCCCCATATCACTGGGCTACTGTTCGTCGCTCTGCAGGCTGTTACAACGATCCGTCCATCACGCTTCTCAAGATCTCAAGATCTCAAGGTCCGCAAATCGCGAGCCTCGTGTCGAACCCTTCAGTCGCCAGCTTCACCTCCCCCCCGCCAGTCTAATCCAACCAACTCCGAATCTGCGCGCTCCGTCTTAGCTGTAGCTCCACCTCCTCCAGTTCAGCGCATGTCCTCGGAAGCCGCAACGCGCCTCCGTCCCTCCGACGCAATGACTTCCTTGTGGCGCGCGTCTTCCTCTAGGTCCAGTGTATCAATGCGCGCGGGAACACCGGATAGCAGAGTATCCTCGCGCAGCGCAGCGCTTTTTCAGGACGCACGGCCGAGGCGGTACGTCGGGTTAGCTGCCCTCCTCCGCTGCGTTTCGAGGTACTGAAAAACGCAGTTAGCCTGAAACTTTGATCTGGATTGTAGAACCCGCCGACCTCTGTATTCGCGAGCTTCGCACCGCGCGCGGTTACGCGACCGCAGGCTCTCATATATCAAAATCCATACCATGTCCTCCGTTCTCTCCGCGGTGCGCCGCGCCGTCCGGGTCACTTATGCCTGGAAGGACAGGAGAATATCTTAATTCCCGCGGACACATGCAGAAAAATCAATAACCCCACTCACCATTCGCGTACCGCACTCTACATCCTTCCTCTTTGAGTTCTCTTCCCTGCGGGGCGCTCTCCTGCTCAAGCTCAAGCACAAGTCGAGTTCTACCAGCCTGCGCTGCCACCATACCATACCCGGGCAAATCGAGGAATAACAAGTATGCGGGCTGAACGACGCTGGAGCGGCGGCGGAGTGCACAGGAGACTGGGACGCGCGCTGGTACGGTACTGTCGAGAGGAGTTGGTGGTGGTGTCGTCGGCTGCGTCCCGCGTGCACCGACAAACAGCGGGATTGTAATGGTCGTGCGCTGTGTGGCCCGCGCGCTGGCGCAGTCGAAGCGTTGGTAGTGGCGGCGCGTCTGTTTTCGCCAGCGACGCGTTTGGCAGGTACATGCCCCGCACGCGGTAGATCTATTTGTGCGCATGGAGAGAGGTGTGGTGAGGGGGATTCACTTGGCCTTCAAAAAGAACCATTGCCTATGGGACGTACTCCCGCCTTCCTTCAACGACGTCGAACACTGTTCACTGACCCACCACATTAGATTTATTTCTTCTCAACCCTATTCGCCGCCCACCTCGTATACCCCCGAAACGAAACACCATGCATTTCAAGACGCTCCGTGACACGGTGATACATAAGTCTAGCCTCCCTCCCTGTGAGTTTGCAAAACCTCGGCCTGAAGTGTATTGTACTCGATTAGATGTCAATCCACCCTCACTCGCGCAGGGTCATAATTTTTTAGGACGTGCGAATCGCGATGCCACCAAGCCTGGAGTAGTGAGTTGGAGAGTAGTGTGAATATATGAATGGAAGTGAGCTTACGATGCAATGTGGAAAGGTGAACCATTTGAATCTGAAAGGAAAGTCAGTGCATGAACCGAAATGACTCGGGAACCCGAGTCTGATTGGTCCGAGTTGGAGACATTAACTGAGTGGATGGATCGTCCAGCTAGAGGTCTGTTGATGGTGGTACGGAAAAAGGAGTAGATTAATGGCACTAGTACTGACTGGGACCCGACCTAAGTTGAAGACACAAGTTGACTGGTCCAAAGTCCACCTTGAATTCGGTGAACTTGCACATTGAAGAATAAACATCAATAAGAATGCCAGCAATACGAACTAGAGCCTTAAGCATAGGAGAGCATTGAGATGGAACATCCCCGAGAAGCCCGAGTTCAATTTTTATTCAAGGTTCGAAACGTTAGTCCGGTTATGGTATAATATATTCCCTGCTTACCCTATCTACCGTTGGACCCAGTGCGAATTACTCATTTCACACACTTCAATACCTCAGAATCCCTGCACTCGATTGAATTAAAGTCTACAGTCGCGCCGGTTAAATCGACAGAGGAATCAATTATCATACATGTTCAACCCAATGCTGAGTCAGACCAGGAATGGAGAAATGGGATCGGCATCTATGTTGTCCGAGTCCACCTCCACGACCAGACTGTGTCGTAAAGCCCCGAAGATGCGATGGATGAGGCCTCCGCCAGTTCGGGGGTCATTGGCATTTTGTTGCTTCAAGCCTGTTTCACGATTCGTCCCGGTGTGTCCACTGTCCATTGACTCCTGGTAAACTTCGAGCGCTGAGTTAATCACACGCAGACGGTGAACCTTGCTTCGCTTACCCGGCTGCTTAACGCAAGTTCTGGCTTCGCCCACACCATCGTCTGCATCAGACCCCTCATCGCCTAGATAGGGTTGGAACGTCAGCAGTCGCGGTGACGCGAAAGTCCATGCTTACAATCAGAATCCTCATTCTGTGAGCTCTGTGCGTCCGCCCACTCATCGTCCGCGTCGACCTCGTCTTCTGTGTCATCGAAATCATCCACTTCATTTCGAGGTTCAAAAGAAAAAATCAGTGGAAAACGGTTGACCTGGAAATGGCAACTGACCATGGGCGTATGGAGGATCCACATCCCCACACAATTCATAAAGCGGGTGTCCCAGATGTCTAGCAATGTCCTGGCTGTCAGGATCGAATCCCTTGGCTTGGTGAAATTTACGAAGGCCGGCGTAGACACTGGCATCCCAGGATCTTTCACCAACTTCTGTAATCAGTTGAAAAGATGGGAACCCGAGCCGTTCCGCCTCTTCAGTGCTGAGAGCTTCAATACCCTCAGGATCAAGCGACCAGTACGCTGGGCGATTTGGCCACCTGAATGAAACGGGTCCGGTTCGAAAGTCCTCTTTTGGACAGAGGAACAGATAGCCGGGTGGAGGGTCCCCTCGTGCATTCCCAACTGTTAGGCTAAAGTGAATGTACGCTATGCGTACTTTTCAAACGATCATTCCATCGGACGCCGGGAGCGAGGTCTAAGACGCACCGTAATCTTCCAAATTGGATGTAATCTGAAGGCGGTTAAAGACGTGGTTCGCTTGACTGAGCCAAACATCCGAAGGAGAATACACCAAGAGCCTGATTTCGGTGTCAAATACCTCATCGGCCCTGTAACTGTCATAATGGAGAGGGTGAGAAAACATGATCATCAAGAGAGCGAGAAAACTCAAATACCGAGTCCAACCATTTCGCATACGGTCGCCCTCCTCATCTCCCATACGGTCGCCCTCTTCATCGCCCAATATCTGCCAACTGTTGTGGCTGACATCGATCTGGGCCAGAAGGGCAATCTCGACATGCTCCTCATATTGATGTCCTGACGGCCAGGAAGTGATTGCTCCGAGGTGAACCGTCGCGGATGTGGAGATGAAGTTATGCCGATATTTGCCCAAATACAGAGAACATATATGATGATACTGCGCCAGCCCCAGGTATTTGATGGCAATAATGTCCGTGACGTTCAAGGGAGTGACTGCTTGTCGGACGGGGGCTACAACGGTCGAGGAATAAAAATAAAAGATATTGTCCTGAGGAACGAGGTCTACGGAGAGTCGACCGGTTGAGGTGCGTATCCACATCGCACAGTCCCGGTCATCCAGGGTCTGAACAAGTTAGAGTGGGCCTAACTTGATATATATATATATATATGTTGCTGACCCTTTGCCAGAGTGATTCAAAGTAGTTGTTCACCTGCTAACAACAAGTTAGCAGGGAGCTGGCTCAGCTATTCAAATTCGCATACTTCCCACTCCTGCGTCTATAGAGAAATTAAATCGGTTACATGGTAAGCAACAGGGTACACACATAATACGCGCAAAGATACACCGTCATTATTGGCGAGTGGGGAGCTATGAATTCTTGAAGTGGCACCAGATCTATGCGAGGATTAACTTCCGGATGTACACTTGTAAATGAACGCCGCACCGCCGTGAAACACTGTGGCGTGTATATTTCCATAACTCGCTCCTCCGCAAATCTGGAGGATATTCGGGTGGCTGAATGTAATTTAGCCTCAATGTGTGTGTGACAGAAATCCAAGCCCACTCGCCGAACAGACATATACATTTCGGTGTCTCGCCGCCAGTCCTGTGATGTCAGAGTCAACAAATGTTCCAATGAGGGAGGATTCGATGTACATCATCGGCACCGTCACCCTGATACACGACCGCAGTGACCTTTGACCTTCGGCCATCGATTGTCGCAGAGTATACCCGCCGAATACAGTTGCGGTCTCGTCGGCGACCCACAACACCCGATTCTTCGTTCACCATCAATTCTTTTTGAAGGTCTATATCCCCCATCGGGATCATGCGAAAATCTGAAAGGAGTAAATATTTGTTAAACTCGTGAAGGAATACAAACCAAGGGGCAGAGCTGGTGCCACAACATAATTATTTGTGCTATTGTTGAATGTCCCACCCGCCAAGGTGAAATGGTGAGAGCCCGAGAACATGCCGCCGCCGGACCTGAGATAAGCGCCCTTAGCCACGAGGTAGGAAAAGTTTAAGAAGGAGAAGAGAGCTCACGACGTGAAGGTGTACTCATCCGGCGGAGTGGGGATGTCCTCATCATCTGGGTAGGTCTCGGTGTTCATGGATGGTGGGGGTAGGGGAGAAGGAGAAGATGTAGCAGCCTTGTGGTGATAAGACGGGACGTCAAAATAAATGCTGTTAGGCTTCTAAGTATACATAGTTCCCACCGGAATGAGGCTGTCAACGAGGCAATGCTGTTAATCCTAGAGGACGTGGACACCGCAATACCTCCTGTATAAGTTACGCTAGCCACCGCGTTGAATCGCCATGGCTAGAATAAGGAGTGTTGTGAGCCATCAGACAATGTGTATATTCTGCTTACTCTGCCGAAGACTGCCGTTCTGGAATTCCGTTGTCATTAATCTTTGCTTAAACGGCAGTAAGTCCTCATCTTGCATGTCATTCACGCCTTTTAACCCGCGCACCAATATTAAAGCAGTCACCGCCTCTGGTTGGATGTGTCTGTAGAAAATTGAAACGGAAAGTAGCTGCACCGATCGAGAGGCAGCCAAAATCCCGAAGAGAAACACATATATATATAGCGGCGCACTGCGTGGGTAGAACAGTATTGCAGCACCAGGCCCGAGCAGACTTCGGGCTCCCACGGCAATGTCGAATCCACGATGCCGACAACACGGATCAGCGGAGTTTATGATGCAAGGGTCGGCTCAAGTTTACCCTCCCGGCGGATACAGTAGGTCCTTCGCTTCGAAGCAAGTAGTCCACCCAAATCATAACAGTAGACACTGCATTCAAGGACCTCCTAGACTCAGCCTGAGTTCAGGGGCCTACATGAACCTACATGGACCTACACTCAGACCCGCCTACATATAGTCTGCGTAGGTTGATGTAGGTCTGTGTAGGTCTGCGTAGGTCAGTCAAGGTCAGCTAAGGTGAATGTAGGTGAATGTAGGTCAACTTAGTGACCTATGCAAGGTGAATGTAGGTCTACATAGTGACCTATGCCGAGAGCAGTGTACTAGCAGTATATCCAATTACCATCTCCAATGAGCTCACTGTGCTATTTGGCTTGAGATCAATAAAGGTGGGCGTAGGTGATCCAGATCGCCTACGCTAGAGTGAAGCACGAATATACATTCGCGAATATGAATATTCATCAAAGTTGGAGAAGTGATATTCGCATTCGTACGAGTATTGATGGCGAATATTCGTTGATTAGTAAGCAGTATTCGCGAATACTCATGAGTGGCAACTATTCATATTCAGCGAGTTTGAATACTCGTTAGTTGTGAGTTATTCATGAATAGCATGCATATAGAGTTCAATTTCAGCTACTGAACTACGATCTGTTGTCTTCAACAACAATGACTTTAGATGATCCCTGTTGTCATATGATCTAGGTATTCATAGTATATTTTGAATTTACCCTATGTAAATTCTCTGTTTTGATTCAAGAGCGAAGCCACACTTCTCAGCTATTATTTTGGTGGCTCTACCAAATTTCTGGTCCACGTTAAGCCTCTGAACGATTTCAACGATTTCAACGGCTTAACACATCAATATTTGATCAGCCATCAATGCCATCAAATTAACTTTTGTGCTTCCTCCGAAGACGTGTCCACGTTAAGTCTCTGAACAACTCCACTGACTTAACACATCAATATTTGATCGGAGATCAATACCATCAGATGTACTTCGCGCCGCCTTTAAAACATGTACCTTACATGTTTTCCACCCTCATTACAGTGTTAACCCTTATGGCTGGTTGAAACGGACAGATTACTCAGGAATCTGCCAAGATATAGTTGGTTCTCTCTGATCCGAGGTTGCTCTATTCTACAGTGATTAACCGAGGATTAGCCGACGAATATTCGCGAATATCAACTTTTCCAAAACCTGATATTCACATTCGCACAAATAGCACTGCCACCACAATTCACGAATACGAATATTCGTGATTCGCGAATGGCTTGGCGCGAATATTCGTGATATTCGATACTCGTGCCTCACTCTAGCCTACGCCGACCTACGTCGATCTAGATATACCCAGTTCAGATCAGTTATGTACACCTACGCAGAGCTACGTGCACCTTTATTGATCTCTGTCAAGGTGGACGTAGGTGATCTACGCTGACCTATTGTAGCCGACTACGCCGACCTACCTACACCTACGTGCACCTTTATTGACTCAGCGTAGGTGCCCCTTGAATGCAGTGAGATCCTCGCACCGCAAACTCAGTCCGGATCGAATACTCACAGGTCCAAACGGAATCGGTAATATCGATGGTCTTCCCCTCCGCCGAGGAACTTGAGATTGAAATTCGAAGGGGTTTCGTTTATGATGATCCTACAATTCTTGGTTAGACCGAGTCTCGCCAAAGACCTAGTCCGAAACTTGAAGGAAGGAAAGCCGGGAAGAAATCAGAGGGAGATCGCCGAGGCCTAGATGCATGCGAGTGCGGATGCCCCGAACCAAACTCAAACAAAAAAGAAGACTGCCCAGATCCGAGTGCAGACAAAGACGTTGGAGCTAGCCTAGTACTGTACCATTTCGTTCAAATCGACAGTCACGGGTCACGCACCCCCCTGTCGATATCGAATTTTCGTCGAGGTCACGCGTCACGAGGGCCAGTGTCGAATAGGTCCAACGGTTGGTCACACCGCCGAAAGATCGCGCAAAATAGCATAAAAAATTGCTGTGGCTCTTTTACCCTTGCTGAGTATGATTTAAACCAGTTCCTGGCAAGTTCCTGGTCCATTCCTGGTCCATTCCTACCTGCAACTCTGAAATTTGAACATGTGTTTGGGTTTCTGGCCTGAAATCGACCTAAAATAGCCTTCAAAAAGAACTAAAAAAGGAATATGAGTGAGGATTCCATTCACAATGGAAATATTGGCTAGGTACCCCAGGGAATCATCTGCAACTCGAGGGCGAGCCCGTATCGAATTTTTGGTGTTGTCACGCACCTTTCGGATTGCTGTCGAATTGTCGAATTCGTTAAACATGTCACGCATCACACCCCCCTACGATTTGAACGTAATGGTACAGTAGTTTCTCCCTTGAGGCATAGCGAGGGAAGCTGCAGAGGAGGGCTACGATTTAGATCATCTATGTATGTTTCGGCCGGGACCAGATGTAATGGTGTCTGCATAGCGTCGTTGTACGTTGTTGCAGTGATTTGCTTGCAGCTCGGCTGTAGAGGGATTGAATGTATATGTAGGTAAGTTGATGCGATGGAATTGATCCCAGAGTGTCAATGCGGCTGTGGGTTCGTCTTGAAGGAAGCCACAAACCTATCGAGGTTTCGGCGCCAAAGACCTGGAGAAGTTGAAAGCAGAAAGGGAGGGAGGGAAATTACCGGAATCGATGGACTGGAAGCAACTTCTACACAGAGAACATAAAGCCGGGCCAGCAGCGGAGAAACTGAGACGATATCGTCCCCGGTATTCTTATCCTTATAGTAGCACATGCAATTATGTCCGACTCGAACATTGTTGGAATTCTGTAGCCATGGTCATGTGGGGGAAAGTAAATTTGTCGCGTGCGGACACGAGCTAGTAGGGTAGGCCCGAATGGTGATCACTAGTATTTCTTTTCTTTTGCGGGACGTTGTTGCAGGTATTTGTGCGATGGGTAGCAGGGTGAGTGAGTAAACCCAAAATCGAGAGAGAGGTAGCTCGGGAGCGTAACGGTGTGGACGAGCCCAAGCATTATTTTCGGACCATCGCGAGGCCGCGCAGACGTTTCGCAGATCCGAGACCTGGATGGTTGTCCGCGTAGGGCAATACTCGGTTCTTGGCCTGCCGAAAAAAATTGATATACCCGAGATGTGTGCGACAGGAGTAGCATTTGGTGGTACTGGTGGTCATGAATAGACATGGACGAGGGCCAGGCGGTGCAGAGAGCGACACACTGTGCAATGAAGAGTCTAGTATGTGCGAGAGTAGCGAGCCGGATAGGGCAAAGGTTAAGATATCTTGTAAACACGGACGGTGGCTTGTCTTGAGAGGTCTCGGAAGCCGCTGGTAGCCATATCCCAATGACAACTTGAAGCAGAATTCGTGCCAAAAATTGTACCGCCAGAAAGATTCGCGGAAGGAAAGTACGTGGATTTGGCGTTGGAGGCACTAGCGGAGATGTTGATAGCTCAACACCTGCGGTTTTGGCGGCAGTCGGTCAGACCCACAATGGAGGCTGCAGATACACTATACGGTGGTGAAGGGCGAGACCCAGCGGCGATGCGATCAGCGGATCATTTCGCTTCTCCGCTTGCACTTCCGCTCCCTCCCTCCATCTACTCAGACAGAGTTCGAAAGGGACGATGACAACGACGGCAGAATCCCTTCTGCATCCCGCCGTGGCCAACCCTGGGAAACAGTGCAAACATGAGGTGTCCTGGCGTTGGATTCCTCGGTATCGATTTGGGAGATTTAGCGCTGGAAATGGGATTAATACGGCACCGTATAAGCGCGAGGAGAAGCCACTCGCACGCTAGCTGGTGCGTGCGGTTGGATCCCTTTCCATTCTCCTAAAAGCTCACGTCTCTTGCAGTATCACAGAGTTTCTTTACTCGACGCACGAAATTATATTTACGGGACCTTTGATTTCCAAAACAACGACGTACAAGCCGTTGGCTACTGACTGGGACTCGGACTGGCTAGTCCAGGAATCTGCTTCCCGTTCCCATTTATGGGGCTGCAGCGCCGCATTGCTCCCCTCCATCCCCGCCGCGGCGCTTCCTTCAATACCCTCGCTCAAGATGAAGAAAACAAGGACCGACGACGTATGGCACCGGTACCGGTAGCCGAAGCCGTATTTGTATTGAATCTATCTGCCCACTCGCCGTGCTTTCTTGTCCCAGCAAGTATGATCTCGCCTTTGTGCACCGTCGGGTGTTTCTCGTCCTGCACTCGAACGCAGCATCTCAGCGTCCTCCCTCCTGATCTCCAACTCCCTCCCCATATCACTGGACTGCTGTTCGTCGCTCTGCAGGCCGTTACAATGCTCCGTCCCGCACGCTTCTCCTGCTGCGCATGCGAGGACATTGAAAGCACCGTGAAAAGCACGCTGTAACACCTCTCACTCCGCGCCCTGTCAAGGTCCGCGAGCACTCGAAGGTTGTGTCGGACCTCTCAATATCCCCCTCGCCAATCGAATGCAACTCCGAAGCTGCGCGCTCCGTCTCAACTGTACCTCCACCTCCTTCGGGTCGGCGTGCGTCCTCGGAATCTGCCATGTGTCCTCCGTCCCTTCGATGGAACGGCTTCCTTGTGGCGCGCGCGTCTTCCTCCAGGTCCAGTGTATGCGTGCGGGATCACCGGATGGATACCAGAGCATCCTTGCGCAGTGCTGCGCTTTTTCGGGGAGCACGACCGAGTTGGTACGTCGGGTTAATTGTCCTCCTCCGCTGCGTTGCGAGGGATTATAGTAGTTTCTTGGATCCTCGAGCTTCTCACCGCGCGGTCCCCCGGCCACAGCCTCTCATATACCGAAATCCATCACCACCACCGCGTCCTTCGTTCTCTCGGCTGTGCACCGCGCCTACGCCTGGAAGGACAGGAGGAATATGTTAGCAAACACATGCGGAAATAATGACATCACTCACCATTTGCGTACCGCATTACACATAATTCCTCTTTTCCCCGCGGGGCGCTCTCCTTCTCAGGCTTAAGCATAAGCTGATTTCTACCGATCATACCATACGTAGGCAAATCGAGGACCAAGAACAAGTACGTGGCTGAATGACATTGCAGCGGCGGCGGTGCGCATAGTAGACTGGGATGTGCGCTGTTACTGGAGGAGTTGGTGGTGGGTGCTGGCGGGTGTCGTCAGCTGCGTCCCGCGCGCAGTCGACTCGGCTGCGCCTGGCAAGCGGCGGATTGGACATCGTGGTCGTAATGGTCGTGCGCTGCGTGCCCCGCGTGCAAGCGCAGTCGAGGTGTTGGTATTGGTGGCGCGTCTGCTTTCGCCAGCGACACGTCCGGCGGGTATTTGCTCCATGCGGTATCATCTGCGGCGTCCCCGCGCGCGGTGGAAAGAGGCGTGGTCGCCTTCTAAGGTACGTACTACTGCATCTGGTATGTACCCCAGTGTTCCTTTAACGATGTCGAACGCTGCTCACTGACCTACCACGTTAAATCTCTTTCTTCTCAGGCTAACCCGTATTCACCGCTCACCTCAGTGTATTCCTTCAACGAAATGCCACGAATTTAGAACGATCCGCCAAACAACGGTACATAGAGGTTCCCTCCCCCAAAACCTTGGCCTGAAGGATACTGTACTCGATTAGATTTCAATCCACCCTCACTCGCGCAGGGTCATAATTCCTTAGGACGTGAAAGTCGCGATGCCACTGAGCCTGGGGTAGTGAGTTGGAGAGTAGTATGAATGGAAATGAGCTTACGAGGTGATGTGGAAAGGTGAACCGATTACCGGGCACGCACATTGAATTGGGCTTTGAATCTGAAAGGAAATTCAGTGCATGAACCGAAACGACTCGGGAACCCGAGTCTGATTGGTCGGAATTAGAGGTATTAACGGAGCGTATGGTTGGATAGCTATACATCAAGTCAGAGGTATGAAAACGGATTAAACCAATGGGACTGACTGGGACCCAACCTGAGTTGACTGGCGAAGTCGCACATTGAAGAATACATATCAATAAGAGTCCCAGCAATCCGTTTCATACACAAACTAAAGCCTTGAGCATAGCAGAGCATCAAGATGGAACATCCCCGAGAAGCCCGAGTTCAAATTTTATTCGAGGTTCAAAACACGAGTCCGATCATAATATAATATATGTTCTACGCCGTCATACATGCACACAGGGCGCACAACCAGCACATCCACGCGATAACATTGGAAAAACACGGTGAAATCTTTTTAAATAAGTCATGCATGTCAGAGAAGAGGAATATCTAAGAGTTACGCGAAACATACGCTGAACGAAGCATATCTTTTGCAATTTTTTCTCGAAGATCTCCATTTTCCCATCCTTTGACATGCAAAAGTTGTTACAAAAAATTTCATCGTGTTTTTCTCATGTTATGGGGTAATTTTTTTGGTTATCCTCCCTATGGCAGTGCGTCCGACGGCTCTGCTTACCCTATCTGCCGGACCCAGTGCGAATTATTTTAGATACTTCAATGTCTCACGCGCCAATAGAATTGACAGATTGCTCATACAAGTTGAAAAAAGGCTCAGATAAGTAATGGCGGGTCAGATTAGAAATGGGGAAATGGGATCGGTATCTATATTATCCGAGTCCACCTCCACAACCAGACTTTGTTGTAAAGCCCCGAAGATGCGATGAATGAAGTCTCCGCCAGTGCGGGGGTCATTGGCATTTTGTTGCCTCAAGCCTGTTTCATGATTCGTCCCGGTGTGTCCACTGTCTGTTGGCTCTTGGTCAACTTGCGGCGCTGAGGTTTGGATGGTAAGCGCGCACAGACAGTGGACGTCGCTGAGCTTACCCGGCTGCTGAACACAAATTCTGGCTTCGCCCACACCACCATCTGCATCAGACCCCTTATCGCCTAGAGGGGTTGGACCGTCAGCTGTTGTGACGACTCTGAGAACCTTCGGGTCTTACTGCCAGAATCCTCGTGCATTGAACTCTGTGCATCCGCCCACTCATCGTCCGTGTTGACCTCATCAGCAGTCGCTTCTGCTTCGTTGAAATCATCCACTTCATTTCGAGGTTCAGAGGAAGATCAGTCGAAAACAGTTGAGCTGGAGTGGCAGCTCACCGTGGGCGAAGGGAGGGTCCATGTCCCTCGACAATTGATATAGTGGGTCCTCGAGATGTAGCGCAACGTCTTGGCTATCTGGATCGAATCCCTTGGCTTGGTGAAATTGACGAAGACCGGCGTAGACACTGGCATCCCAAAATTTTCCATACACCGTCGTACTCAATTGGAAAGATGGGAACCCGAGCCGAGCCGCCTCTTCCGTGCTCAGAGCCTCGATACCCTCAGGGTCGAGCGACCAATATGCAGGCCGGTTCGGCCACCTGAATGAAGTGGGTCCGGTTCGAAAGTCCTCCTTTGGACAGAGGAACAGATAGCCGGGTGGAGTGTCCCCTCGTGTATTCCCAATTGTGAATGTGAACTCAAAGGCGCATACGAAACCTTTTTTGAATGGTTATCCATCGGAAAACGTGAATGAAATGCGAGGCACACCATATTTCTCAAAATTGGATATAATTTGAAGGCTGCTAAAGACATGATTCGCTTGACTGAGCCATACATCCGAGTCAGATGCCACGCAGAACGCGATTTCGGTCTTGAATACAACATTGGCCTTGTAACTGTGATGTTGGAGAGGGTGAGTGAATGTAATCATCAAGAGAGCGGGAAAACTCAGATACCGAGTCCAACCATTTCCCATAAGGTCGCCCTCCCCATGGCGCACTATCCACCAACTGCTGTAGTAGACATCGATCTCCACCGGAAGAGCCATCTCAACATGTTCGTATCGATGTCCCGACGGCCAGGAAGTGACTGCTCCGATGTAAACCGTCGCGGAGGTAGAGACAGAATCACCCCGCCGACATCGACTCAAATACCAAGAACATATATTATGATACTGGGCCAGCCCCAGGGACTCGATGGCAAGGACTTCCGTAACGTGCAACGGAGTGGCTGTTTGTCGGAAGGGGGCTACAACGGACCGCATGTCCAAAGCCACATCGAACGTGATGTCCGGGAGAACAGGGTCCACGGAAAGTCGACCGGTTGAGGTTCGTATCCACATTGTACAGTCCGAGGAGCTCAAGACCTGAAACAGGTTAGGGTCAGCGTAATGTTGAGCATGGTGCTGACCGTTCGCCACAGTGATGCCAAATAATCTGCCACCTGCTAAAAACAGGTCAGCAAGAAGTCAAACCAAAATCGGATTTGCCTACACTCCACTCTCCCGACTCCAAAAAGGACAATTTGGATATGGAGCGAGGAGAATCAATGGACCAACATACATAACACGTGTAAAGATACACCGTCATTATCGGCGAGTGGGGCGCTAGGAATGCTTTGAGGGGAACCAGATCTGCTTATGTTGTCAGCCTCAAGAACGAGAGTTGAAGCCTAAGGTTGAATATCGCACCGCCGTGGAATACTGTGGCGTGTATGTTACCATAACTCGCGCCTGCCCAAATCTGAATGATATTTGGGTGGCTGAATCTACTTTGGCTCAAGCGGACACCGAAAATGGATAGGACTCACCGAACCGACATATACATCTCTCTCTCTCGTCGCCAGTCCTGCAACGCCGGGTTCAAGACATTGTTGAATGAAAAGGAGGATTCAACACACCTCCTCCGCACCATCGCCCTGATACACGGCCGCAGTGACCTTCGAGTTTCGGCCCTCTATTTTTGCGGAATATACTCGCCGAACAGAGTTGCGGTCTCGTCGGCGGCCCACAACACCCAAATTTTTGTTCACTGCTTGTTCCTGCTGCAGGTCTATATCCCCCATCGGGATCATGCGAAAATCTGAAAGGAGTAAATATTTGTTAAACTCGTGAAGGAATACAAACCAAGGGGCAGAGCTGGTGCCGCAACATAATTATTGAATGTCCCACCCGCCAAGGTGAAATGGTGAGAGCCCGAGAACATGCCGCCGCCGGACCTGAGATAAGCGCCCTTAGCGACGAGGTAGGAAAAGTTTAAGAAGGAGAAGAGAGCTCACAACGTGAAGGTGTTTCTCATGCCGCCGCCGGACCTGAGATAAGCGCCCTTAGCCACGAGGTAGGAAAAGTTTAAGAAGGAGACGAGAGCTCACGACGTGAAGGTGTACTCATCCGGCGGAGTGGGGATGTCCTCATCATCTGGGTAGGTCTCGGTGTTCATGGATGGTGGAGGTAGGGGAGAAGGAGAAGGTGTGGCAGCCCTGTGGTGATAAGACGGGACGTCAAAATAAATGCTGTTAGGCTTCTAAGTATGCATAGTTCCCACAGGAATGAGGCTGTCAACGAGGGGATGGTGTTAATTTTAGAGAACGTGGACACCGCAATACGTCCTTTGCAATTCCACAGTTCAACCACCACACCTACAATAAGGAGTGTTGTGAGCCATCAGACAGTGTATATATATTCCGCTTACTCTGCCAAAGACTGCCGTTTAGGCCCGTTCTGGAATTCCGTTGTATTATTAATCTTCGCTTGAACAACAGTCAAATCCTCATCTTGCGTGTCGTTCACGCATTTTGACCTGTGTATAATTAAGCAGTCACCGCCTCTAGTTGGATGTGTCTGTGGAAATAAGTAAATCATTGCACGGATCGAGGGGCGGCAGAATTCCCAAGAG
This sequence comes from Mycena metata, assembly GCA_029378385.1. NCBI lineage: Eukaryota > Fungi > Basidiomycota > Agaricomycetes > Agaricales > Mycenaceae > Mycena > Mycena metata. The sequence continues at coordinate 105,984 of JARKIB010000319.1, read as the reverse complement.
AAACACAGATAGTGGCGCACTGCGTGGGTCAGAATAATATTGCAGCACCAGGCCCGAGCGAACTTCGGCCGTCACGGCAGAGCGGAGTTTCGATGCTTGATTGTGCGATCAACGATGCCGGCGGCACGGAAGAGCGGCGTTTATGATGCACGAAGGTTCAGCTCGAGTTTTCCGGAGGACCATGCACGGAGGATCTTCGGCTTTCAAGGAAGCAGTCGACCAGATCACCAGAGCTGGGCCTCGCCCGCAGACTCCCCGCAGTTCCAAACGAGATCGAATACCGTCACTCGATTCGGGTCCCACCGGCCAGAAATACAGTCGCAAAAAAAGCAAAAAAAAACACCCTAGGAGTCCTTCGAATTCACGGTTATTGAGTCTCCTCAGGGACCCAAGGCGTAAGTCTTGAAGGAAACTGGATTCCAGAGATACTATATCGCGCCGGGATCCTGGCCACCTAAGGGGTTTGGGCCCAATTTCGATCTTACACAGGGGATTTTCCCAGGTTTGTGGGCCCTAGTCAATAGGCGCACATCTTGCAAAGAGATTGAGCATATTTGTAATAATCCTGGTGCCGTTTTGAGTGCCCACCGAATTTAATTTCCACAGATTTCCCGAAAAGGTAATTAACAGGCATCCTGGCCACCCTCAAAAGCCCATCATTGGGGGCGAATGAGGGCCCGCACCATTTCCCATAGTGCATATGGGATCCATATAATGTATTTCGGGCACTTATAGTATACATTAGGCCTTGCAAAAGCAGAGTAGCGAAGACACTTTACAAAAGCCCTCGGCGGCGGGATCCATACTATCACCTAAATCGGGTTGGTGCGCCAGTGGTAACACATTGTAGCCCAAAATAAGTGACAGGGAGGTCTATTGGAACCTAATGGACCCACCTGAATGCATATCTCTACTTTAAAGGTGTACTGTTGAGAACCCGACGTTTAATCTTTTTTCCAGCATCAAATGGGTGGTTTTCTATTTGTACTCACATCAGGAGGCAGGGCGAAGCGTTCAAGGGGTGTAGTATGGATAACATGGATGCCTTACCTATCAGGATGGATAATCCAAGGTGTTGGAACCATAGTTTTCAAGGGTCCTTGGGTATCTCGAATTTAAGAGTTTGAGTGCTGGGTTTCTGTTCCAATTGTATTGGTGAGTTTGACTACGGAGGGCAAATACCGTGCCAGGTGCTGCATATTCAGAAAAAAGCCCCAGGTTTCAGCAGCAGAATGAGCCCCCCAAATCCCGAATCCACTGCGTATTGGTCGAGAAACAAGAGAGACAGTCGCTCGGGGTTATCAAATTGATATTCTCACCCTCCGGATCGCAATCAATTTGGGCACAGCTTTGGATCAACTTATCACTTTAGGTTGAAATTTGGTCTCAAGGTGCGCAATGGGTTGTATTCTATTGTGAAAATGTGAAGGGGACATATTACACACTCTTAAGTCCTACATTTGGCCTATGGCCAGGTTCCTAGTGTGGCCAGGTACCCAGCGCGATATAGTATTACCGAGGAAAGATGTAACCGAACCAGGCCGAAAACAAAAAGAAGAACCAATGCCGATGCCGCAGATTCAGACTATCGCAATACCGTGCTGAAAGGAGCGAGTAAAAAGCATAGCGAGGGATGCTTCGGCGTCGGCTGTGGAGGAGGGACAGGCACGCGAAAACAATGACGCCGAGGGCCAAGGGATAGGAAAAGGACAATTATCTTGTTGGATGTCATACACTGGCGGAATCCTTCGGCCGAGATATCGGTCTCTGCATATCTGACACCTGAATAATTGCTTGCATTCGGTTTTTGAGGGATTGAGTATAAAATGGAGGTGACGAAGGGGGAAGGAGGAATCGTTCGGGTCGCAGGTAGAGCGAGCACGGTCTTGGGGACTTGAAGGTAAGAAGGGACCGCCACGGGGAAAGCCAAGATGCATAAAGGTAACGTGCGCAGACGAAGTAGGGTTTTTGAACCAAGGACGAAGCAAGAGGGAGAAGCCCGCGCAGATTTAGATTGTTTCGCAGCCCCGAGACACTTGACACTCCTGGAAACACTGTCTATGTAGCACCCATGAGATCCCAGATACGCTTGTATTGGTCAACTAATATTGTTATTTTGCGAACTTGCGTGGAGGAATCCGCAACTAGCAGTAATAGTGAAAGTGCTGGTTGGGTCGAGGGGGATGTGGACTGCGGGATTCGCATAATGTACCCGCTACATGCCAGAATAGGGCGGAGGGTGTGAGGATAGCGGAGGTCGTACACGCGATAACAGCGAGACAACTCGAGCGAAAGATAATTAGATCTTGGGACAGCCCGAGTGGTTCATTGAACGTAACAATCGGCAGAGTGCAATTCCCGATATTGTTCGAAAACGATTGGTGTTCCGCTGAGGAATTTTGATTTGTGGTGATAATGAGCGCGAACTAGCGTATGCAGCATTGTCAGAGATAATTGAGAGCGCGGCGGATGAAATTTGATTGATTTATTGTGAGAGCTGAGAGTTCTTGCCGTAGGGATATAAAATGAATTGGGTGCCAAGGACCCGGGACGGGGATTTGAAGGGGAATCGCGGAGAGGGATACGAGCCCCGATTATTATCTTCGGCCAAGGAGACTGAGAGCCCGCGTTTCGCGGACCCGAGACCTTCAACGGACTTGGACCCGTAACAGAGGTCAGAGGACATCCGCTGGGCTCTGGGCGCCGCAAGGGAAGATTCGGAGTAAGCCTCGAGGTGGTACATGTGAAAACAGCAAGGCGAGGGCGTAGGGGAAAGATAATTGAATCTTGAGGTACTAGTAGTAACACCGATAAATCTGTCTTCATAAGTGTATCTCTGAAGCGAGCCAGGAGGAGTAGAATAGATCCCAATGGCGTCTAAAAAATTGGAGGAACGCCAGAAAGCCTAAAACTTCGGTAGAATCCCAATAGCGAGAAGAACTCTTGTCAAAAATCGGTGTGCCGACGAAGAGATCTGTGTGCGACAAAGGACAAGTTCTACGTCGGAGGCACTAGCAGCAACATCAAGGATTCACAGAGGAACCGGTCAAACGGGAAGAAACACATGAAGGCCTCGATTAAGATATCGGCGCTGAATATAAAGGGTAGAGGTAACCCGAACGTACTACATGACGATAACAAATGGTACCATATATGGCAACTGGTGAGAGAACAAAAGATCGGTGTACTCATTGTTGGTGAGGCACACCTTGATAACGCACACAAAACTGATGTCGATAACCTATTTGGCCGCGCGATACGGGTAGAGTTTACACCAGACGCGACGGCACCCGCAGCCCGAGCAGGACTGGCATTTGTCCTGAATAAAAGCCTGGTTAATACAGACGATGTACGAGTCACAGAAATAATACCAGGAAGGGCGATGCTTCTAGAAATGAAGAACGTTGACGCAGATGATGACGGTACCAGTGTTCCGCTGTCAATCCTGGGGGTATACACCCCGAATCGCCCATCTGAGAATGCAGAGTTCTGGAGGCGTATTAAAGCCTGGTTTATAGCACATCCGGCGGTCAGACGATCAGCATACCTAGGAGGCGATACAAACTTCGTTGAAGATGCGATCGACCGCCTCCCAGCACACGTGGATAGCGCGGCTGCAACAGAAGCCTTTGACGACCTAAAAGCCTTCTTGGGCATGGTAGATGGTTGGAGGAAAACATACCCTACCACGAGGGCCTATACCTTTATGCAACCTGTGGCCCTAGGGGGATCACATCACGTATCGATAGAATATATGTCAAGCGCGACCTGTTTGACGACACGTTTGAATGGGATATGCAAGCAGTTGGAATTAACACCGACCACAGAATGGTATCGGTAAGATGCACCACGGAGAATGCACCTACGATCGGACACGGTCGATGGAGGTGGCCCACACATATAATAAGAGACAAGGTTTTGACCAAATTCATACACGAGGAAGGCCTCAAACTTCAGGGAGACTTGGAAATTGCCGCACAAGAGGAAATGAACCGACAGCGGAACCCCAACCGGAACGCGCAAACCCTGTGGGCAGGGTATAAAATTAAGATTGGAGATAAGGCAAGACAGCGAGCTAAGATTGTAGTGCCCAAAATCAAAGAGGAAATGGATGAGCTGAAGAACCAGATAGACTTGATACAAGAGCAAGGCATCGAGAACGGCGGCACATTGACAGAGGAAGAAATAACACTCTCCTGCGCAGTATGGCAGAGTAAACTGACCGCCCTAGAGAAGAAAAGACACCATGAGACACGCCTGACCGCACAAGTTAAGAACCGGCTCCACGGCGAGGTAATCGGTCCGTATTGGACGATGATAAACAAGGCAAAGAAGCCGCGCGAACTGATCAGCAGACTCAAAAGAAGCACCAACCCCGAAGGCCAACCCCAATACGAGACAAACTCGAAGAAAATGGCGACTCTCGCCCGGGATTATCATGAGAAAATACAGACAGACCGGGCCGGCATAAGGAGGAATGTCCGGGAGGACACCATGAAGAAAGTCTTGGACCGGGTAGCCACTAAAGTGACGCCAGAGCAAGGCAAAGAACTCAAGGCACGACTAACCCTGGAGGATGTCAGAAATGCACTCAGGAGGTCAGCCAACTCCAAGGCACCGGGGCTAGATGGAATAACGTACGAGGTTTGGAAGATACTAGACCAGCGTCACGAAAGTCACCGGAGAATAAACAAACCTGCGTTTAATATATTGAGTGCAATGCACCAAGTGTACAACGACATAGAGAAACATGGTATGGCCCTAGGTACGGGGTTCTCAAAAAGCTGGATGTGCCCACTATACAAGAAGAATGATAAGGCCGAAATCGCCAACTATGGACCAATTTCGCTACTGAATACAGACTACAAGGTCTTTACCAAGGCCCTCGCAATCAAACTAGCGAAAGTAGCACCAGACCTCATCCATCCAGACCAAGCTGGATTCGTGCCGGGTCGGCAAATAAGGGACCAGATCTGGTTGACAAAGGGGGTCATTGAGCTCGCCGAAGTAAGCATCGATAAAGATGGAGTCATCGTAGCCCTCGACCAAGAAAAAGCGTACGACAAGGTAGAGCATGACTACTTATGGCGGGCTTTGGAGAAATACGACATACCTAAAGAGTTTATTAACACGATAAAAGCACTGTACGCGGATGCTCAAACATATGTGATGGTCAACGGGGAATTAAGCACACCCTTCCGCGTTACGAGAGGTGTAAGACAGGGGGACCCTCTATCATGCCTGCTCTTCGATTTGGCCATAGAGCCACTAGCGGAATCGCTACGCAAGTCGAACTTAAAAGGCTTTAAAATTAAAGGAAGCCGAGATAAGTTGATAACCACGCTGTTCGCAGATGACACCCTGGTATATCTTGACGCGTCGGACGACTTTGGTACGCTTATGGATATCCTAAATGAATGGTGCATTGCAGCTGGGGCAAAGTTTAATATCAGCAAAACTGAAATGATCCCGATAGGACGAATTGAACATAGAGACCGCGTACGAGCAACAAGGTTTGTCAATGGAATAGGTGGCACTATGATCCCTGCGCACATTAAGATAGCAGCAGAAGGCGAGCCGATACGGACACTCGGAGCATGGGTAGGCAATGGCGTTGATCAAGTAGAAACATGGTCGCGCACAATAGAAAAAATCGACGCAGCACTAGACCGGTGGGAATTAGGCCACCCTACCATGGAAGGTCGTCGCCTCATCGTGTTGATGGTGGTTGGTGGAATGACCCAATACATGGCGACAGTACAAGGAATGCCGGCCGACGTTGAAGAAAAACTAGAGAAAAGAGTTAGGAACTTCCTCTGGGCTGAGAAGAGAGGAGTAGCAGTGAACAAAGAGACTGTTTACGCACCGGCGGACATGGGAGGAAAGAATCTGCTAGATATAGTTGCAAGGAATGAAGCAATTGCGGTAACGTGGCTGAAAACGTACTTGAGCTTCGGCCCAAAGAGGCCACTCTGGTGCTTCGTTGCGGATGAAATCCTGGCTAAAAGAATACCTGTGGCACATTTGAACGTGGATGAAGCAATGAGGCTGAATAGTTACTTGCAGTCATGGTCCCCGTACCAATCGGCGGATGACCTGAAAAGCAAGGATTTTGCAGAAATGATGGAAACCGGGCGCAAGTATAATGTCACGATAGAGGCACTTGCAGTATCCCGCGAGATACAGGATGAACTACCAATATGGTACCATCGTTTCTCAAATGGCAGCCGGACATTATTCAATGCAAATGCGCAAGTCGTTGAATGCTTAAGAAAGAAACACCGAGTAAAGTGGGTCAAGGATGCTAGGAACATTGCAATGAAAGCAGAGACAGCCCGACACATAGACCAAGAAGATTGTGACTGCAACGCGTGCATGGTAACAAGGGCTATAACGGGGTGTGAACACCCGAACAAATGTTACGCCAAAGCCGGGGAATTGCTCGACTCACTCCAAGACAAATGGGACCCAAGAGTACCCCAACCAGAGGACTATGAGAACGATCAGATCCCAACAAGTAGAAACGAGCATGCACAAGAATTCGACTCGAGGATAACCACCACAGGAACCCTACCAGACGTATTCCGAATATTTACCGAGGGGCATACAAACGCGGAAGCCAGAGCACCAGACACCAGGTTTGCAATCCACCAGGGACCAGGCGTAGAAGTATACACGGATGGGTCAGCTTTGAATAATGGATCAGAGAACGTAGCGGCCGGCGCCGGGGCGTACTTTGGAGAGAACGACCCTAGGAATATATCAATCAGAGTGCCGGCGGAGACAGGCCCGTCGAATCAAGTTGGGGAGCTCCTGGCAATGAAAGAAACCATTGAGGTAGCCCCCCTTAATGCACCCCTGCGCATATTCAGTGACTCGAAGTACGCAATCGACGGACTGACGAAAAACCTACAACGGTGGCAGGACGATGGATTCCACACCATCACGAACAGCACCCTTTTCGAGTTGACGGCCGCAAAGCTGCGCACACGTAAAGCTCCAACGGAATTTGTGTGGGTCAAGGGCCACTCGGGGATTGACGGTAACGAGAAGGCGGATGCGTTGGCGGGGGAAGGCAGTTTGAAACCCGACGACTACGATATTAACATAGAAGTGAGCAAGTCCCTAGTCCTGCAGGGGCGAAGTTGAAGACAATGACACAATCTAAAGCATACAAAATTATCCGCAAGCTCAGAATGGAAAAACCAGCGTACCGGGCGTTGATGCACAGGCGAGCGACGGTCGAGAACATGACATATGTGAAAGAGGCCGCAGCCAATGATGATGGAGCGGTGCCAACGACGAGTAAAGTTTGGAAGTCGACACGCAATAAAGACATATCAAGAAGTATTAGATTCTTCCTATGGATGTTGATACATGGCGGCTACAAAGTCGGCGAGTATTGGGACAGTATACCGAACCATAGGCAACGAGGAAGATGCCCGCAATGTGGTGTACATGAGTCGATGGACCATATCTTGACGAAGTGTGCAGTGCCGGGCCAGAAAGAGGTCTGGGATATTGCAAGTGAGTTATGGCGGAAGAAGACAGGGAAGGAAATGAGGCCTACTATTGCCCAGATAATGGCAGCAGGAGCTATCAAGCTCAACGACCCCGGGACGACACGTCTGCACAAAATATTAATAACTGAATCTGCTCATCTGATCTGGCGTCTACGGAATGAGCGATGAATCCAAGGGAAGAATCCACCTGCCCTGCAGGCAATACGAAACCGCTGGCTCAAGATAATTAACAGTAGGCTCGCAATTGACTGCGCCATGACAAATAAGTTCAAGTACGAGAAGAAGGCCTTGAAGGTATCCTTGGTTAAGAAAACTTGGAAAAATGTGCTCAAGGACGAGCGAACATTGGCCCGAGATTGGCCTAAAACAGTCGGGGTTTTAGTGGGTGTCGGGTGAAGTTAGCGATGATGGTGGAACGGCAACTGACTGTAGGTTGCCGGGAAACCTGAGCTAATGGAAATACCGAAGCCCCACATATCGTACTAGAGGTACGAATGCGGTGAACGCATTTCCTCGACGAGGGTAATAACTTTACTGTCTGGCCTGGTTCCAAGTCCAAGGCCTCAATCTTATGGCGGGGAGAGGGAGACCGACTATGTCGGCCCAGAAACCCTGGTAGGCGCCTGCGGCCACCAGGGTGGAGGGAAGAGAGAAGGCAATGAGACTGGAACTCTTTTTTCTTCTCCGGTACAACGCATCCTCCAAAAAAAATAATAATAATAATCAAGGATTCAATAAGCAGCCGCGATGCGATCACCGGATCATTTCGCTTCTCTGCTTGCACCGCATCTCAGCGTCCCCCACCTCCCAATCTCCAACTCCATCCCCATATCGCTGGCCGCTGGTTGTCGCTCTGCAGGCTGTTACGACGCTCTATCTGTTACGCTTCTCCTGCTCTGCGTGAAGGCACCGTGAAAAACCGCGCCCCGTCATGGTCCGCGAATGATGAACCTCGTGTCAAACCCTTCAGTCGCCCTGAGCTTCACCTCCCCCGCCAATCTAATGCAACTCCGGATCTGCCCGCTCCGTCTCAGCTGTAGCTCCACGTGCTCCAGCTCGGCACGTGTCCTCGGAAATCCGCAACGCGCCCTCCATCCCTTCAATGCAACGACTTTCTTGTGGCGTGCGTGTCTTCCTCCAGGTCCAATGTATGCGTGCGGGAACACCAGATATCAGAGCATCCTTGCGCAGCTCTGCGCTTTTTCGGGGAGCACGGTCCGTCGCGTTAATTGTCTAAGATTTGCGCTGCATTTCGTTTCAAGGTACCGAAAAACGATTTTAGCATACATGGACCGAAATCTGGAGCCCGTCCACCTCCGTATTCGCGAGCTTCGCACCACGCAGTCGCGCGACCGCAGGTTTTCATATATCAAAATCCATACCGTGTCCTTCGTCCTCTCCGCTGTGTGCCGCGCCTACGCCTGGAAGGACAGGAGGAAGATATCAATTCCACGCGGACACATGCAGAAATAATAACACCACTCACCATTCGCGTACCACATTCCACATCCTTCCTCTTTTCCCCGCCGGGCGGTCTCCTGCTCAAGCTCAAGCACAAGTCAAATTCTACCCGCCTGCCCATACCCGGGCAAATCGAGGAATGAGAACACGCAGCTGAACGACACTACAGCGGCGGGGCGCACGGTAGACTGGGACGCGCACCGGTACGGTACTGTCAAGAGGTGTCGGCCGCGTCCCGCGCGCAGTCGGCCCGGCAAGCGGCGGGATTCGACATCGTGGTCGTAATGGTCGTGCGCTACGTGCCCTGCACACAGGCATATTCGAGGCGTTGATCGTGGTGGCGCGTCTGCTTTCACCAGCGACGCGTCCGGCGGGTATTTGCTCCATGCGGTATCATCTGCGGCGTCCCCGCGCGCGGTGGAAAGAGGCGCGGTCGCCTTCCAAGGGACGTACTACTGCATCTAGTATGTACTCCCACCTTCCTTCAACGACGTCGAACGCTGCTCGCTGACCCACCACATCAGATTTATTTTTTCTCCGGCTAACCCTCTTCGCCACCCACCTCGTATACCCCCGAAACGAAACACCATCAATTTCAAGACGATTTGCGACACGACAGGACGTAGAGGTTCCCTCCCTCTCCATCAGTTTGCAAAGCCTGAGTCTAACGCGTACTGTACTCGATTATATTTCAATCCACCCGCCTTTCGCGCAGGGTCATAATTCTTTAGGACGTGCGAGTCGCGATGCCACTGAGCCTGGGGTAGCGAGTTGGAAAGTAGTATGAATGAAAATGAGCTTACGATGCAATGTGGAAAGGTGAACCGATGCCCGGGCATGCATATTAATTGGGATTTGAATCTGAAGGACAGTCAGTGCATGAACCGAAACGACCGGGGAACCGGAGTCTGATTATTCAGGATTGGAGGTATTGACTGAGTGGATGGTTGGATCGTTATACATCCAGCCAGAGATCCGTCGATGGTGGTACGGAAAAAGGAGTAGATTAATGGCACTAGTACTGACTGGGACCCGACCTAAGTTGAAGACACAAGTTGACTGGTCCAAAATCCACGTTGAATTCGGTGAACTCGCACATTGAAGAATACATATCAATAAGAATATCAGCAATCCATTTCGTTCATGAACTAGAGCCTCAAGGGCGGGGGGTGACCTCCCCACGAGAACATCGAGATCAAACATCCCCGAGAAGGCCGAGGTCAAGATCTATTCGAGGTTCGAAATATAAATCCGATCTTTGCTACGCAGTCATCGTGCGAGTAATTTTACTGCCAGTTCACTGGTCTGCTTCCTGTTGAATAATTACTCTCGGACCTAGTGCAACCTGTTTCCCATATTTCGATGCTTCAGAATCCTTGCACTCAATTGACCTTCACGCGCTAGTTGAATTCATAGAGGAATACAAGTTCAGCAAAAGGCTTAGATAAGTAACAGTAAGGTCAGACCAGGAATGGGGAAATGGGATCGGTATCTATGTTGTCCGAGTCTACCTCCACGACCAGAGTGTGTCGCAAAGCCCCGAAGATGCGATAACTGAAGCCTCCGCCAGTTGGGGGGTCGTTGGCAGTTCGTGGTTTCAAGCCTGTTTCATGATTTGTACTGGTGTGTCCACTGTCCATTGACTCCTGGCAAACTTCGGGCGCTGAGGTTAATCACACGCAGACGGTGAACCTTGCTTCGCTTACCCGGCTGCTCAACACAAATACCGCCCACACCCACTCCTGGGGTCCACGGATGTTTGGGCACGGAACATGTGGTCCAAACAAGTCTTCTGTTTGGGGATATTTTTGCCGGGCACCCAAAATAAAACCAAAAATAAGAGATTTTTGGCGAAGTTTAGAGTCAATAAAATGATTTGTGTTTGCGATTAATTAATCGCGCCTTCCATAACCTGTCAGACGTAAAACTCTCGCCCGAACAAACCAAACTTCTCGCGCTCAACCCCAAGTTCGGCCGAGACCCAACGCAACTTCATCAGACTTTTGACACGTTAGGTTGTCAGGTTGTACAACCTGACAACCCCCGCCAAAATCGACGCAACCTCGCACAACCTGGCAACCTTGCAACCCTATGTAATTCTCCTGAACAACCTCGCGAGTTCGACCCGATCAAAGGGCAATATCTTTTTTTTTGAAAGCCGCACCGGTAAATTTAGTACATGGGAGATGTATTTGAGTCTCCAGCTTCCATCTCACCTTGTTTCTGAGGCCATTCTTCATCATGCTGAGCGGGAATTTTATGCACTTTGATGTTGTGAGGTTGCGGCAACCTGACAACGGCAAACAACCGGCAACCAAAATGTCAAAAGGCTGATGTTCCACTGTCTCTCTTAATAAGAGTGTCGACGATTTTAATCGCCGACTGCGCTTGAGAGTTGATAAACAACTTGCGGAGCGTAAACTCAATAACTTACACCAATACTTTCCAGGTGAGCGGACGGAGAAGGGACAACCTAGATTTGTTCCCGACTTTCACATCCCCGCGCCCCAAGCCGAAGGGCCACCGTTAATCGAGAAGGTTGAAGCTGCATTGTCCAAATTCCGCAGCCAAATCGAACTTGAAGTATTGGACAGACGGTCGCTCTGTTTCCGTCCCAACATCAACACCAGAGATCTCGAAGCTCTGCTCCATCTCTTGTCAGCTAACAGCGTCCTTGCTGTTCCCGCCGATAAGAATCTTGGGCTCTGTCTTGTTACGGTCGAATGGTACCATGAAATGGGACTCAAACTTCTGGAAAATGATTCTTACGAAGAGTCTGAACCTGACCATCAGCTGTTGAACTCAACATTGAGGAGTATAGTAAACCGCGCTAAGCACCTACTCCCCAAACAGCAATTCACATGGCTTTCTGCACCGCTAGACGCGAAATGCCAGAAAGTACCAGTGTTGAAGGTCATCCCGAAGATCCACATCCCCACGGATGACGGGATAGCTCAAATTGCGACGATTCTCGGGGCGCCACTCATGGAGTTCAACACTCTAGAGGAAGCGTCTGAGTTACCTTTCAGTTCACGTAAAGAGCTGGTCATCCTTCTCTTACGTTTGATTCTGAAATTCAATTATGTTGAATTCGCGGATAAAACTTACCGACAAATTGTTGGTACCGCCATGGGGATAGCATCCGCTCCAACGTATGCAAACCTCTTTATGGCGCTGTACGAGTCGCGTGCACTTGAAGATTTTCGGGATATAATCCTTCTTTATAGAAGGTTTATAGACGATACGTTTGCCATTATACATGGCTCACTCGAAGACGTCGAAAGATACAAGTCGCGTTTTGGCGCTCTCCACCCGAACATGCGTTTTGAGTGGTCAGTGTCAAGGCTTCAACTCCCCTTCCTAGACGTGCACGTATCCCTCGAAATTGATCCCGGGATTCCTGCATCCAATCCTCAGTTCAGATTGGTCACTTCCGTCTACCAGAAGGAACTGAATGCATACCTATACATCCCCTGGAACTCATGCCACTCCCTTGATGCCAAGCGTGCTTGGATAAAAGGTGAACTTATCCGCTATGTGCGGATCTGCTCGAAAGAATGCGACTTTGCCATGATACAAACTGATTTCATGGTTCGACTTCGCGAGCGCGGCTATCCAGGACGTTGGGTTCAGAATGTTTTTAATGAGATCAAGTACACGGTTGAGCGCCCAAACGCGCTCAAACCCTCCGCGCGAAAAAACGCGGATGAGGGCCCTGAACTTCATGTCCTTAAACTCACCCACAATCCAGTATGGGACGATTTAGATTTAAGTCCCATCTGGCGCGAGTTGGAAGAGACATGGTCGGATCTCGGGACAGGCTATCCCAACTTCCGCTTCATGGCCTCGTTCAAGAAACCTCCCGCGCTGGGTGACCGGTTGAATACCAACAACCGAATACTCTGAACACATACCACGAGTCAATAGTGACACCCGTTTAATTTTCTTTTTTCTCAATCTTCAGTCGCGCGCCGCCCGGGACCCTACGGGCCCCGCCCCGGCGGCGCGCTCCCTCAGATTTCGAAAAAAACAAAGAGAAATGGATTAGTGTCTTCTGTTAATCACAGGACTGGACTTACCTGCAAAGTTGTCGAGCTCTAACGAGTTCCAACCACGCACCCGCAGTTAATTTTACCTACGTTGTTTGATCCGTCCGGGATCTACTGGCACTTTGATACACGGCGGCATTTCCAGAATTGTACGCGGATGATCATATCGGTAAATTTCGTGCGTTGCCAGCGCCGGAAAATTCAGATGACACCGTGAAAAACAGAACTTTGCAGCCTTACGTCGAGTCCTTTACAGGATTCCGGACAACTGCATCGGCGCGTTTGTTTCACTTCGGTTTGTCGCAAACTGATCCGCAAACATTGATCGTGCTATAATAGGGATTACGCCACCTGATGAGTCCTTTGACGAAACGTTATCCCAAACGTAGTGGCACCCGTCTCCTCTCGCACTCTCCTGGCATCTACTAGGCTTTCCCTCAGCTCGGTCGCGCTATCGCGCTCCCTCGCCCCCCAAACACTGATTCTTTTTGTGAATATTTTCCCGGTCCAAAAATTAGCTTTTTTTCGGAGCAAAAAAAGCTCGCAAACATCGATTCTGTTCTAGAACATTTCTGGGGTCAAACAGATAACATGTTATTGTGCCAAAACATAATCTCTTTTGCTTCAAACTGTTTGAGCCGGTAAACATCCCTTCTGTTTCTCCCTCAAAAGCGAGCTGAACATTTAGGATTTTTCCGTCCCGTTCTATTCGCAAACACAAATCATTTTATTGACTCTAAACTTCGCCAAAAATCTCTTATTTTGGTCTTGTTTTGGGTACCCAGCAAAAATATCCCCAAACAGAAGACTTGTTTGGACCGCATGTTCCATGCCCAAACATCCGTGGACCCCAGGAGTGACACCCTCTTCCGTCTCAGAGCCCTCATCACCTAGATGGGGTTGGATCGTCAGCAGTCGCGACGACGGGAAATTTCGTATCTCACAACTAGAATCCTCGTGCAGTGAACTCTGCGCATCCGCCCCTTCATCGTCCTTGTCAACATCCTCAGCAGTCGCTTCTGCTTCGTTGAAGTGATCCACTTCATTTCGAGGTTTAAAAGAAATATCAGTGGGAAACGGTTGACCTGGAGTGGCAACTCACCATGGGCGAATGGAGAATCCGCATCCCCACACAATTCGTAAAGTGCATATCCAAAATGTAGCGCAACATCCTGGCTGTCAGGATCGAATCCCTTGGCTTGGTGGAATTTACGAAGGCCGTCGTAGACACTGGCATCCCAAGAGCTTCCGTAAATGTTCGTAGTCAGCTGGAAAGGGGGGAACCCGAGCCGTTCCGCCTCTTCCGTGCGGAGAGGCTGGATACCCTCAGGATCGAGAGACCAATATGCTGGCCGGTTCGGCCACCTGAATGAACATGGGCCAGTTTGATAGTCCTCCTTTGGACACAGGAACAGATAGCCGGGTGGAGGGTCCCCTCGTGCATTCCCAACTGTTAGTATGAAGTAAATGACCTCTATGCGTACTTTTCAAACGATCATTCCATCGGATGCCGGGGGTGAGGCCTAAGACGCACCGTAATCCTCCAAATTGGACGTAATCTGAAAGCGGTTAAAGACGTAGTTCGCTTGACTCAACCAACCTCCGGGATCAAAAGAAGACACTCAGAGTATGATTTCGGTGTTGAATGCACCATCGGCCCTGGAACTGTGATAATGGAGAGGGTGAGCGAATATGATCATCAAGAGAGTGAGAAAACTCAAATACCGAGTCCAACCATTTCCCATATGGTCGCCCTCCCCATGGCCCAATATCCGCCAACTGCTGTAGTCAACATCGATCTCCACCGGAAGAGCAATCTCAACATGCTCCTCATAATGATGTCCTGACGGCCAGGAAGTGACTGCTCCGATGTGAACCGTCGCGGAGGTAGAGATGAAGTCATGCCGATACTCGCCCAAATACGCAGAACATATACTATGATACTGGACCAGCCCCAGGGATTCGATGGCGATGATGTCCGTGACGTTCAACGGAGTGACTGCTGGTGGGAGGGAGGCTTCCCTCACCGGATACAGTGCAAAGTGGTTCGGTGAAACAAGATCGACGGAGAGTTGACCGGTTGAAGTCCGTATCCACATCATCCACTGTGAATAGTCCAGGTCCTGAAACGGGTCAGGGTCGACCTCAACTCAGATATTTTACTGACCTTTTGCCCCAGTGATTCAAAGTAATCGGCCACCTGCTAAAGACAGGTTAGGAAAAAATCAAACCCAAATCGGATTTGCCTACACTCAACTCTCCCGACTCCAAAAAGGTCAGTTTGGATATGGAGCGGGGAGAATTAATGGGCCAACATACATAAAACACGTAAAGATACACCGTCATTATCGGCGAGTGGGGTGCTAGGAATGCTTCAAGGGGAACCAGATCTGTCAACCTTGAGAATGAGAGTGGAAGCCTGAGGTTAATTATCGCACCACCGTGGAACACTGGCGTGTATGTTACCATAACTCGCGCCCGCCCAAATTTGAATTATATTCGGGTGGCTGAATCTACTTTGGTTCAAGGAGACACCGAAAACGGACAGGACTCACCGAACTGACATATACATCTCTCTCTCTCGCTGCCAGTCCTGCAATATCAGAGTTAAGGTTAAGACATTGTTGAATGAAGGAGAAGTCGACGCACATCCTCGGCACCGTTTCCCTGATACACGGCCACAGTGACCTTCGACCTTCGGCCCTCTATTTTCGCGGAATACACCCGCCGAACGGAGTTTCGTCACGTCGACAGCGGCGGCCCACGACACCCGATTCTCCGTTCACCGCTAATTCCCGCTGAAGGTCAATGTCACCTATTGGAATCATGCGAAAGTCTGGAAAAGAGTAAGATATTGGTCAGATTTATGAAAGAAATACAAACTAGTGGGCACCGTCGGTGCCGTAACATAATTATTTGTGTTGTTGTTTAATGTCCCACCCGCCAAGGTGAAATGGTGCGAGCCCGCGAACATGCCGCCGGACCTGAGATAAGCGCCGTTAGCCACGAGGCAGGGCAGATATAAAGAATGAGGAAGAGCTCACGACGTGAAGTCGTACTCATCCGGGGCCGGAGTCGAGATGTTCTCGTCGTCTGAGTAGCGTTTAGTGTCCATGGATGGTGGGGGTAGGGAAGGAGGAGAAGGTGTGGCAGCCTCGCGGTGATAAAACGGGACGTCACAATAAATGCTGCTGAAACCTCTAAGTATACATAGTTCCCGCAGGAATGAGGCTGTCAACAAGGCGATGCTGTTAATTCTGGAGGACGTACACCACAATACGTCCTCCATCAATTGCACAGTTCAACCACCGCGTTTACAATTGTAGGAATCCAAACTTGAGCGAACTTCGGCCCCCAACGGCATAGCGGAGTTGAAATGCTTCGATGTGGGATCAGCAATGCCGGTGGGCCGGATCAGCAGGGTTTGTGATGCAAACGTCGGCTCGAGTTTTCCCTCCCGGCAGATACAGTAGGTCCATCGCTTCGAAGCAAGTAGTCCACCCGGATCATAAGAGCAGGTCCTTGCACCGCAAACCCAGTCCAGATCTCATACAGTACTCATGGCCAGAAATACAGTTGCGAAAAAAAAACCTACCCCAGAAACGCTTCAAATTCGCGGTTAAATCGAGTCTCGCCAGAATCCACGGCGTGTATTTTGAAGGAAACTCAATTCCAGAGAGATTGCCGACAGACCGAAACAAAAAGAAGACTGTTTGGCGATCCCCAAAATCCAGAGTATTGCAATAATATTGCTGAAACAAGCGAGCAAGCTTCTCCGGCAAGGCATACATGTAGCTCGGGAAGGATCGGTCGGCTATAGACTATAGACTGCGGAGGACGTACAGGCACGCGAGGACAATGAGGTGAATCAAACTCAGCCAAGACTCCCAAGAGGGAAACACAGTCAGCTTTGCAGTATTTGTCCTTTGACCGAGATATTGCTAGCTGGGTCTCCGAGGGACGAGGAGGCCTAGCACTAGATAGAGTGTCGAACGAGGCGTCAGAGCGTTTGAATTAATATACCTAAGTTGCTGAGCGGAGTCGAGCGGAATTCGGTCACGTGGCTGATCTGCAGCCACGGCTTGACCTTGACCTCTATCTCGTCTCATTCCACTTCGCCTACCGCCCACACCGTTCGCGCCATGCAAGTTAAACTCTACAAGGTTGGAGAGCAGCTCCCTCACGCGAAGACCGCGGTTCCCTACGCCGCCAATTTCGATTTCGACGCGCATACTATCGAGCCACCGCCAATGCAGAAAACCACGCCATCCTTTACCATTTGCAACGCATACAACGTTCACACAGAGGCGGAGAATATGAAATCGGGTCTTCTCACTGAAATGGCGCGTGCTGCGGTTGAGGCCAAGGACGCAGAGGTCCCGGATGTAGGTGCGCCATTGAAGGCTTTGTACGCGTTCTCTACAGACGAGATCGAGGTCTGCGTGGCTAGTCCCGAGATCTATGAGGCGTTGAAGCCCGCCTGCTTTGTCCTCACAAACGCAGTGGTGTCCGAGAGGGCGCAGCCAGCGATGTCGCTCACGGGCGGCCTCGAATCTGTGAAGACGGGTTTGAGGACGAGGTCGGGGATCACCATACCGGACACCATCATCACGGCGATTATCCTGCGCAAGCCTGTCCCCTTCGCCGCCGTCACCACACCGACTCTGCGCGCCTTTTCAATGGGCCAGCGCAATTTACCGACAAAATCATCCCTGTTGTCGGCTTTCGGTGGTAAAGCGCGCCCGTTCTTCGACGCGGCAGGATTTTTCGGACAGCAAGGAGAGGTATTCCCTACGGATCTCGCGGACGTCATTGACGCCCACGAGAACCTTGTCCTCATCGCCAACTACATCACCCCGGCGACTGCGTCCCCCGGCTCGAATCTTGCGGACCACTTACGCGCGCACGTCGAATACATCCGCACCAACGTCTCCCCTGCCTTCAAGCTCGACCGATGGATACGCTGGAGCGCGCTGCGCGTGTCGGAAATGATTGGGTCTGGGAAACGTTTTTCCATTATCGTTCACGACACTTTCTTCAGTACCATTGAAACACAGGACTTGCAGCAGGTGGGAGACAAGCGGCCGTCGGTCGAGGCGGATCACAGAGCCCCACGCCCCCCGCCGGTCGCACCTCGCGCCCACCGTCCTGATACGACGCAGCAGACGCAGCGTCCGGCGTTCTACACGGCGCCCTTCGCAGCACCTGATGTGAGCAACGCGCCGTGGCACGGTGCGCCGTACTGGAGCACTCCCGCGCCGCAGATGCCGCAGAATGCTGCGCCGCCGATGCCGCTGACCTCCACACAGACACCGCATTGGCCCAACTCTCACTACCAGCCGCAGTACCCGCCGAACGTCCAGCACCAGCAGCAGCAGCCGCTGAACGCGCAGTACCAGCAGCAGCAGCCGAACGCCCAATACCAGCAGCAGCAGCCGCCGGCCTCGGGCTCAAACGCCATTGCTGTTCCTGCGGGGAACGGCCAGCAGCACTTTCAAGGCAACAGGGACGCCCCAGTTGTCTGCCCGGTTTGCCGCTCCCAGCACATCTACCGCGACTGCACCGCGACAGTCGACAGCACCGGTTGTCCGTTCTTCGCTCGCTCCCTTAAGGACGGCACCGGTAATTCGTCACTCGTCGTCACCAGTGATCCCTCCAAGCGCATTTGTGTCTACTACAACCTCTACGGAAGCTGTCGTGGGCACAAGGGGGATCAGCTCCACGTATGCAGCGTCTGTGGGAGCGGGGAGCCCGGGCACACGCTCCGGGGCAACCACGGGCCGCTCTAGCGGTCCAGTGGTCGGTGTGGCTACGGATATACCCGAACATTTGTTCACCCACACTTGTTTGATTTTTCCAGACCTATCTCATACAGTCTTTTCTCTGCCTCAGCCCGACGATGCGATGGCGGACGACATCGAGATCTTCCAATGCATCACCACGCCATACAACATCTCAGCTTTCGAAAACGCCCTCCGCACCCTCGACATCAAAGATGAATTCCCACTCCTTATACAAAATCTACGACACGGTTTCCCTATCGCCAACCTGCCTATTTTGGACCACAACATCATCATTCCCAGCCGTTCAGACGTCGACGAGGACCCTTTGGCGAGGGAGTACGTCCGCACGGAGCTGGAGGCGGGTCGCATCTCGGGTCCGTTCAAGCAGGAGTCGCGAGTGGAGGCGATCCTGCGTGGACATTTCGTTTGCTCACCGCTCGTTATTGCGGAGAGCAACCAGGGCCCGGGTGTTCCACCTAAGCGACGTGTTTGTCGCCACCTTTCTAAGGCGGACAAGGCGGGCTTCAAGTCGGTAAACGCACTTGTCGACAAGACGTCGTTTCCGACGACTTTTGACAACGCGCATCGTTTGGCCGGGGCGGTGAGTCTCCCCTCGATCTTCCTTCTTGGCACGGATCTTTCTTCCCGGCACACATTCTTTCTTCTCATACACGGTTTCTTTCTTCTGCGACATGGTTATTTTCTTCTGTGATTCTTTCTTCTCGGCGATACGGCCCTTTCTTCTCGATTATACGGTTATGTATTCTCGGCGTTTCTTCTCGATGATATAATTCTTTCTTCTCGGCGTTGCGAGCACTCATGCTTGGGCCTCACGTTCGGCGCTGACATCCCCCCAGATCGCCCACGCGCCCCGCCGACACGATGGCCTGCTCATTCGACCTCAAGTCCTTCCACCGCACCATCCCCGTCCACCCGTCTCACAAACACCTCCTGGTATTCAAGATCGGCGACGACTTCTTCATCGATCACTGTGCACCGTTCGGATTGGTGTCGGCGAGTAGCAACGCGGGTCAAGTTGGTGGAGCAATCCGGAGGATTTGGACGCTGCGGCTCGGGAAGAACGGACTCGTCTTGCAGTACGAGGACGATTTCTCGGTGCTCCTCTTCCCGGCATGCAACCTCACGCACGTGGAGATCTTCGGGTTGGTGCGGGATCTGGACGCACCTTGGCACAAAGTGAAGTGCGGGACGTCGTTCGAGGGGACGTTCAGATCGATCGGATTCATTTGGTACGTGCGGGACAAAGAGGTGTGGTCGCTGGCGGACAAGTTGGTCAAGTACACATCGCACGTCCAACGGGCTCTGTCCGCCGAGATGGTCTCGCTACGCGACCTCCAGCAAATCCACGGCACGCTCATACACATCCACTTTGTGCAGCGTGACGGTTCTTCACGCCTCCCCGGCATCTCGAACGCGTTCCGTTTCTTCCACGAGGAGTTTGAACGCAGGCACCTCTCGACGTCGGCGCGCGAGGCGCTCAAATGGTGGTTGATCCGCCTCTCCAGCCCCACCACTGTCTCTCGACCTCTCCGACCACTCCCGCCGACGCGCGACCTCGACCTCTTCATGGACGCGTCGACATCCTGGGGCATCGGCATCCTCATCGACACCCGGTGGTTCGTGATGCGCTTTTCGTGATGCGCTTGAAGGCGGCGGGATGGGACAAGGGACATTGCTTGGTTAGAGGCGGCCGCGCTGGAGGTCCAGCTGCTTTTTCTGGCGCAGCTGGGCTTCCGGGACTTGCACCTGTTGATCCATTCGGACAACACGGTGGCCATTGGCGCTCTTTCAAAGGGCCGCAGCCCGAATGCCGAATTGAATCGCATCGCGCGCCGTTTTCTTGATCTTTCTCTTTCTCTTGCTATTGAAACGACCATTATTTACATAGAGTCCGAGCAGAGCCCCGCTGACGCTGTTTCCTGAGGTTTTCTACCTCCTGTCGCTCCCCTCCTTCCCCTTTTTGACCTACCACAAGATTTATCTCTCTCGCTACGACCCCTCGAATAAATTGTTATTTCTTGATCATATGTTTGTCGGGGTGTTCCGGGCCGAATCGCCGCCCCTGAATCTTCTTCAACGCCGATGTTCTCTGCGCGATATGTCTTCAAACCCGACGCACCGCCCACTGAACAATCTTGCGCATTCTCGCTGGCGTCCCCGACGATCCCACGGGGTCAACTCGGCAGTTTCATCGCGCGCGAGTTGGCCACGCCTCGGACCTTTTCTGTCTCCATCCCACCAACCAATCCTTATGTGTTCCAAGCGGGCGCGTCGTCGCTCGCTTGTTCACCCGGTGACTCACCGGATCTCTCTTCTGGGGCTCCCGATCCGGTACACAACCCGCTGACAACTAGACCCATACTCATGTCGGCCCGTCCCGCTATTTCTCGCGCGCCTGCAACCGCATTACGTAACCCCTACATGTTCCACGCAAGCATACAGCCGGTGCCTCGTCCTTCCAGCGACTCGCCAGGCGCCGTTACTGAGGTTTTGAACCGCTACGCGTCTCTTCAATTATGCAGAATCCAATCAACTCTTGCTTCGCCTCTGATATTGCAGCGGCGGCGTCCACTATCGCGTTCCCGAAGCCCGGAAAAGCGAGATGGCCGAAGCCCGGGGACGTCCATCGACTGTCAGCGCTGCGCCCCGTCGTTCCGGCCTGCATGCGCTCGCTAGCTTGGCAAACTCCTCATGGGGTAGCAGCTATGGGGTCTCGCCGTTACTTGCCGCCGAAGGACCTGGCGGCGGTGAAGGCGTTGATATGCAGAGCCTTGGCCCCGAGCTCTCAGTCCAACTACGGTGCCGGCCCTTTGCGATTCACCCAGTATTGCGACAAGAACGAAATTCCCGAGGTGCTTTGCATGCCCGCCAAGCCGCTCCTCCTTTGCTGTTTCCTTGTCGACTCGATTGGGTCTTTCGGGCTCAAGTGCGCCCAGAACTGGCTGAACGGAATCTCTTACTGGCACACGCTGAACGATGCGCCGTGGTACGGCAACAACGTATCGGTCAAGAAAATTCTCCGCACCATCAGCAAGGACTACGAGCACACTCGCCCGCTGCGCGGTCCCATTTCGGCCGAGCACATGCGCTGTATCCGAGCGAGTCTAGATTTGTCAACGCCGTGGGGCGCCGCGCTATGGGCTCTAGCATGTGCGGCTTTCTAGGGTTGCCGTCGTCTCGGAGAGCTCACTCTCTCCTCCTCCACCGGCTTCGACCGAATCTACCATGCGTCCCGCTCGTCGCACCTCGCTCGCTCGCATGTAGACGGCCTCGACGTCATCACAGTTCATCTCCCTTGGACCAAGACGACGGGCAGGAAGGGTGGCTCCCTCATCCTCACCGCTAGAAACGACGAACTCTGCCCCGTCTGAGCGGCGGAGAATCACTTCTGTATTAACCACTCCCCCGACGCGGATACGCCGATCTTTGCTTTCCGCGACGGCTCAAAATGGGCGCCCATCGTCAAGACCCACTTCATGGTCCTCATTGCGAATCTCTTCCGCACAGCAAAACTCGACCAAGTTTTCGGACATAGCTTCCGCATTGGCGGCTCAGTCTACCTCCTGTGTTGTGGCGTCGAGCCTGAGATTGTCATGAAGATCGGCGGCCGGACATCGACCTGCTTCCTCATCTATTGGAGGAAGCTCGAGTCGGTTATCCCGGTAGCTCTCGCGCGGGCGTGGAAGAAGCAGAAGGCGGCCTTCATGGCGCAGCATAACTTGGACGACGTGGATTTGGATATCGAGTTCGTACATTTCCATTAATATATCTTCCTTTTCACCTCCTCTCGCATCCCTCCGTGTGGGTTGTCCGTCGCCAGTGCTCTGCCGGACGCGCTATTCGCTTTGGGAGCGATGCTCCGTTTGGGCTGTCCGGCTTCGTCGTTGCACTGGGCGACCGGATTTTCTTGCTCAGTCTCGCGTCGCGTCGGACTCGGCCGCGGGTCTCTTCCCGGGGCTTCCTTGGGCTTCACCCGCCCGGTTTGCAATGAGCAAGCCCGGTGTCTCCCGCCCCGCAGCCCGCGGCCAGAGGCCGCTGAAATGGGCAAGATGCGCTAACAGTGAATTGGGGCTAGCTAAGCTAAAGATGCGGGCTAGCTGGAACACTAACACACCACACCTAAAACCTAACACAACACACCAATCCCCTTATGATTATAACACTAAGACTAGCGCGTCTTCCTAGTGAGTTCGGGTTCCGAGCCGTAGTATGCGACTGCTGGCTTGATTCCCGAGTGCACGAGCAATGATATATGATCCCAACTATCCCAACAAACAACTCCAATCTCTGAGCTAGCTCAACCGTTTGACCGAAACAAGTCTTCCCAAGGGATGGGATGAACGGGTTGGGGTAAAAAGGGTTTTAACTAGGCGGACGTGGTTTAATACGTCGTCCTAGGCGAGGTGATAAAGCGTCTTCTGAAAACTTCCAGTTACGGACTATACTGCGCCAGCTATTCTCTTCTCTATGACGATCCCAGATCAACAGATATTTGGGTGCCGACTTAGAACCTTGAATCTAAGTTCTTTTCCTTAACACTTGGGCTTATAATGGACCTAGAGGGTTCACTCAAGCTCCGTTAATCGGCCAATGAATCGACCAAGGAGTTCTACCAAAGTGCTGTGCTGGTCGTGGTCCGTTTTACGGGAGGTGTTTCCTAGTCACCCAATGCGTAGCCCTTGCGAAGTCCACCACAAAGTCAACGGCAACTCTCAAACGTTCTCTTTGTGCGCTCGGTCCTGGTTTATACGTGGAGGTCGTCGCCGCTCACAAGCTCCCAACGCGAGTCCTTGCTTATCGGTTCACACAGTTACTTGTGGATCCAACAACACTGATTCGATTTGATTTCTATAGACTTTACAAACGAAGAAGATACTTTATCTCCGCTAGCTAGGCCTGAGCACACCCTTATCGTCGTAACGATGAGCGGGGCATGAACTGGTCTTCAGCGGTATTTACATGTCCTTTTTATACTAGTTGAGAGAAAGAGATGAGGTAAAGTGAAATGAGTAAAAACTGGTCCGTGCAGCTCCCCTACGGCGAGCTAGCCGGCTCTATTGTGCGCTAGGCTTGCCAGACAGTCAGCTAGCTGACCATCTTGGGGGCCTAGGCTGGGTATATTGCCAATTCCGTACAGCTTTACAGCTCCCGGACTCTCTGTATTTGCAAAACGACTCGGAAATACCATTCCCACCATCATCTGCTCACTAATCCTCTCCCAATCTCCATCTCCGCACGGACTGAACATCTAGCCGTTCAGTCTTCGTACCATCTCTTCATAAATACATCTCTTTGAGTTTGTTTGGTGCAGCTAGCTGCCTTCAAACGTGTCGCGTCGATCACCTGATCTCGGCATATGCTCATGCCGACAGTTTCTCCTAGCCGTCGCTATCGCCAGCTAGCCCGATAAACCCGAAGCTAGCGCCAAGTTATTTATGGAACATAGCCCCTAGCTCAGTGCTATCCCGCTAGTAGCACTTCAGGCTACCCTGAAGTATACCCTTTAGGGTCTATTAGGTTGGTTGGAATAAATGGCCCAAGAGGGTGGTTTTGGGAATGGGCATACCATGGGATATGGGAAGTACCATGGCCCAGGGCAGAAGTGGTGACCATGGTACCTCCCATAGGCCCGCCGCAGGCGAGCGAAAATTTTGCCTGTGGTACCTCCCACAGGGGTATTTTTAGGCCAGGACCCCTGAAACTGCCCTGGATCAAAACATCAAACGGGGTCAATCTCAACCATCTGGGCACCGTTTGGGCTGCCGAAAGGCTTGTTGGAAAGCCCTCACTCAGGGCTTTCTGCCTGTGAAGTAGGGACCACATCAGAGGACATTGATATTTTGCCATCAGCATGCCGGGCAGCCTGTAAATCAGCTCTGGGGCAGGCATCCAGTAGGTGATTGGCCTGGTACTGGGCTTGTTAGAAAGGCCTGAGCTAGGGCTATCAGTGGGTACAATATCTGGGTGGTCTGAGCACTTTGGTATTTCCCGGCAGCGTACCGGGCAGCCAGTAAATTGGCTCCGGTGCGGGCATCCGGTTGGTTGACCTGGTACTGGGCTTGGTCCTTGCTAGGGCTATCAGTACGTGTAATATCAGGGTTATTTAAGCCCTTTCACTTTCCAGCTACACAGGGTGTCCACTGTTCATACCAACTTCCTGATTGGACTTGTATGTGGTACCTCCCACCACCCTTGATATAATCACATCCATGGTACATCCCATGGCTATAGAACCTGCATGGTACCTCCCATTGCCTCGTGGTACCTCCCAATGCCCTGTGGTACCTCCCACTATATTTCTTCATCCTGTGGTACTTCCCACCATTTTTCTTCGTCGCGTGGTACCTCCCACCAATCTATTTTTATTCAGTGGTACCTCCCATACAATTACCAAAAACAGCCACTCCGAGGTACCACTGAATAAAAATAGATTGGTGGGAGGTACCACGCGACGAAGAAAAATGGTGGGAAGTACCACAGGATGAAGAAATATAGTGGGAGGTACCACAGGGCATTGGGAGGTACCACGAGGCAATGGGAGGTACCATGCAGGTTCTATAGCCATGGGATGTACCATGGATGTGATTATATCAAGGGTGGTGGGAGGTACCACATACAAGTCCAATCAGGAAGTTGGTATGAACAGTGGACACCCTGTGTAGCTGGAAAGTGAAAGGGCTTAAATAACCCTGATATTACACGTACTGATAGCCCTAGCAAGGACCAAGCCCAGTACCAGGTCAACCAACCGGATGCCCGCACCGGAGCCAATTTACTGGCTGCCCGGTACGCTGCCGGGAAATACCAAAGTGCTCAGACCACCCAGATATTGTACCCACTGATAGCCCTAGCTCAGGCCTTTCTAACAAGCCCAGTACCAGGCCAATCACCTACTGGATGCCTGCCCCAGAGCTGATTTACAGGCTGCCCGGCATGCTGATGGCAAAATATCAATGTCCTCTGATGTGGTCCCTACTTCACAGGCAGAAAGCCCTGAGTGAGGGCTTTCCAACAAGCCTTTCGGCAGCCCAAACGGTGCCCAGATGGTTGAGATTGACCCCGTTTGATGTTTTGATCCAGGGCAGTTTCAGGGGTCCTGGCCTAAAAATACCCCTGTGGGAGGTACCACAGGCAAAATTTTCGCTCGCCTGCGGCGGGCCTATGGGAGGTACCATGGTCACCACTTCTGCCCTGGGCCATGGTACTTCCCATATCCCATGGTATGCCCATTCCCAAAACCACCCTCTTGGGCCATTTATTCCAACCAACCTAATAGACCCTAAAGGGTATACTTCAGGGTAGCCTGAAGTGCTACTAGCGCACTAGCTATTCATACGTCTCTCCTCTTTATGCTAGCTGGTAACTCTCGTTATCCTGTGCTCTCTGGAAGTCGTCTATTGGCCCGCTAGCCCACACTATGAGGTACTAGATCATAGTAATCCTCCTTAATGTGTATACTCCCCTAGTGTAACGCTTGTTCACGCGCCTAGCACTAAGTTTGTACTACGGTCAGCAGCCGGAGCTCACTCTGACCCTCCTGTGTACCACCAAACAGAGTCCCAATAGGAATATTGTGCCTATTAGAAAGCTAGCTTGATACAATTCAAAGCCTAGTATGCCTTGCATTAACTAGCGCTAAAAATCGCAAAATGCAGCTAGATGTCGGTACATTGGTGTTGTGCCGTTTCACCGCGCCAGACACAAACCAATAGGTTTGTGTCCTCTCTCTCTCCTTCCCTCCTTCCCTCCTTCCCCACCATCAACCATTCAGAGACGCGTAGCGTCTGCGTTCACCTCAAGACGCATAGCGTCGGCGTTCACTTCGAGACGCGTAGCGTCCGTTTTCATCGCGAGATGCGTAGCGTCCGTTCATCGATATTCATTCAAATATTACAAGGCTTACTGTAAGTCTCGCCGACGTCCCGAGCCAAGCTCTTGACGCCCGCGAAGACACTCTATCGATCTCTATATATTGTGAGTTGTACGCCGTTGCAGAGTGATTTGCCTGCAACTCGGCCCTTGAGGATTGAGTATAAATGTGGAGGTGAGGAAGAGGCGGTGGAATCGTTCGCGAAAGAAAATGGAGCGAGCGCGGTCTTCGGGAACTTGGAGGGAAGACGCCGCCGCCAAGGTCCCGGAAAAGTTGATCGTCCATGGGAAAGCCAAGATGTATGGAAGTAACGCGTACAGACGAAGTGGGATTTTCTAGCCACGGACTAAGAGATCTAGATATTTAATTTGCGCAGCCCGAGACGAGCGGGGGATGGATCGGCAACCAGTGTCGACAGTCGAGGGCTGTGCCAGTGCGTAGAGGAGGACACGGACTGGGAAAGGCAAGATCCGAGTAGGCCACGACACGGTACACGCAGAAATGGCGAGGCGACTTGAGGTCCAGGGTAACTTGAAAGACATTGGGACCGCCTAGTAGTAACACCGATAAATATGTCTTCACAATAATACCTCTGAAGCGAGCCAGGAGGAGTAGAATGGATCCCAATAGCCTCCCAAGAAATCAGTGTACCGCCAGAACGCCTAAATTCTGGCAGGAGTGTAGAATGAATCCCAATGGCTTGAAAACAATCGGTGTCGTTCGTTTGCCGTTCGAGTTTTCTCCTGCATCCCAACGAGGAGGTTCTCGGTCTCGATATTAGGGACACCGCGGCGGGAGGGAATCGAAAGGCGTACCGTCCGCCTTCTTTGCAGATTCACATTCCCCCAGTCATGCCCGCCTTCGATATGTTCGGAGCCGCTGTCAAGTATAGTAAGTTTCGAGCGTACCAGACCGAACGTTTCGCCGTAAAGATCCGCCGTGTTTCTGTCTTGTAGCACGCCTCGTCGGGTGCTCATAATGGCACGAATGAAGTTGGCGGATGGGGCAGTCACGCGGTCGTTATCCGAGTCGGCTAGGGCAATGCGGCGCTGCAGCATCCGCAAATGGAAGCAGATTCCAGGCCAGTGAGTCCGAGGCAGTAGCCGAACACCTTGTACATCGTGGTTTTGCTAATAAACGTCCGAGGGATATTCATTCATCAGTGTGGGCAAGTTTTCGTGCGTGGTGTAAAGCTTCGGGATACTGCAAGAGACGTGAGCATTTCGGAGGACAGAAAGGTATCCAAGCGCACGCACCAGCTAGCGTACGAGCGGCTTTCTCTCGTCCTTCCACAGTGCTGCATTCATCCCGTTTCCAGTCCAAATCTCCCAAATCGATACCGAGGAAACTCAACGCGCGGACGCGTCATTTTGCACTGGTTTTCTAGTGCTGCCCACGACGGGTCGTAGAGAGTTCGCCGTCGTCTCCATTGTCCTACGAGTCGTCGAGCTCTATGTAGATGGAGGAGGGAGCGGAAGAGGTGCAAGCGGGGAAGCGGTGAAATGATCCGGTGATCGCCCCGCTTGCTCTTGACCTTCACCACTGTATTTCCAGTCTCGCTGTGGAATTCTTCTGGTTCCCTCGACTCGGAACAAAGGCACGGACATTGACATTGGATTATTGATTTCGCTGTCAGTGCCTTTGACGCGGAACTTTTCCTCTGTCACACACAGATCATCAGCAAAGATATGTCGCGCTACGAAGTCTCAGTAGACAGGGTAGCCTGGTAGGCAAGTCCCCCCATATAAGGCGCCTAGCAGCGCCTGGTAGCTCCCCGCCAAAACCTAGTAGCTCTGGCACGGATGCCTGGTAGCACCCTGGTACTCGTAGTAACTCAGGCTTGGGACCTCAGTAGCATGTCATATCTCACAATAGTCCGCTATACCCAGCAGTACTCAGGCTCAATTTTACAGGAGGATCCAAAATATATCAAATATGTATTCAAATTGAACTACACAGAGAGGTGGAAGGAGACCCGCCCTTTCGAGCAAGTCTAGATATACCAGGGATGTACTCGTAAGTAGGTATCTATAGAACAGAGAAGCGGGGACATCTGATAATGAGACGCACTTTACGCACCTTTGCCGGCTCCCAGAGTCTCTCCCGCGTTCGAGAATTGAGGGATCTCGCCGGAGTCGGCATTGCTTGAGTATGGAATTGAGGTGTATTGTACTTGCAGGTGATATTGAGTATGTATTGACGCTGAGGGAAGTTGCAGAATTGCGTTGAGATGGATTGCGGTTTACAGTTGCAGGTCGGTATTTTAAGAATATGAAGGCGACGAGTCTTGAGGCGGCTCTGCTTGAAGGTGTTGGTAGGAGGTGATGGGCTTACTGACTTGTGGATTCTTGTACAGGTACTTGAGACTCTTGCCTTCAGGCGACACACGACGTCAGGCGACACGACGGAGCTTGAATTCAAAATGGCGGGAGAATCACGAAGGAATTGAGTCCAATGGAAGTGTATAGACCTGCGGTGGGGTGAGAACATCGGTGGCGGAGGAGAAGGCGCTGGGAGCATTGAGATAGACGAGAGGAGGGGAGATGGGGGGAAAGTAATGTTGCCGCGACTCGAAAAGTCGAGTCACGACTCGGTAAGTCGACTCCAAGACCCGTTCGACTCGACTCGACTCGACTTCGGGCCGCTGAGTCACTCAAAGTCGACTCAAGTCGACTCAAGTCGATGAAGTCGGGGTTTTCTGAGCATTTATTTTAGACCAATGGTAAAACAAGGAGTGCATGATTAGATAGCCAAGCCATGTACAGTTCTGAATACAACCAAGAAATCGAGCTACATATCAGGGATTTAATTCGGGTCATCGAAGTTCAGGAAGAAGCTGATTGAATACCAGGAAACTTGGTCATTTCGGGGCGGAGTATTGCTGAGTAAACACAGTTCGGACTTTTCTGTTGTGCCTTTACCAACGTGCCGGGGTCTTCTTGGGACTGGAGGCCTGCTTCCACCATATGGTTCAAGCCCCAGGTTCCACAGTACGACTGAAACTTGACTTGTTTCAAATTTTCAAGGCTTCAACCCGTTCCCGTCGCTGAAGGGGGAATAGAACCGGTGATATGGTTTTAAGTATCGGATTTTTTGCTCTATTTGGTTTATTTGTATGGGTCCCCTCACGACGGGATGGAACCCTGCCGTCGGGAAACTTTGGCTTGACGGGTCGCGAAGGGTTGCCTCTGTACGCTTCCCATCCACAAAAGAATATGTACCTCCTTCTATTATCTGGGTCAATCCACGTTCACGGAAAATCCAAAAAAGAAATTACCCATCGAAAACAGGTGACGGACGGCAACGGGTCGAAGCCCTACAAGTTATTTTATCACACAAACATGCTTCTCAATACCAACTATTATTCTCGAACGCTGGATCCTCACTGTCGACTGTATAGGAGCGTTTTGTTGGCCGTGGAACCCTCCGTCCTAGATCGGATCAGCGAACTTCAGCCTTAACCGCGGTTGTCCATTACGAGCGAGTCTCTTGCCCCTTGTCCAATCCATCTGTGAATGTAGACTTTGACTTATGGCCCCGGATGGAAAGCAATCATTTCTTTTCGGCATGATCTGATTTCCGGTGGGTACTGGCACTAATCCCGCTCCATAGAGTGCACTGATTTTCCCCAAGAATCCGCGTGTCCGTAGTCTCACCTCTACCCCAATGACATTACTAATACATCTATCTCTTCTTTCCCCTTTGGAGTTCACACCATTATTTCTGACAACGCTGGCGACTACTCGACGACTTTTGAGCCACCACACATCATCAGATGACACCCACTGGGTCACTTGTCCTTCCTGTGCTGAACTGAATACTTGCTCAATTTCAGCCTCCAGTTGCTGGGTTCGCAAATCAATGTGTGTATTCAACTTAGTACTTTTCTTCCGATTGACTCTGATTATGGCACATTAGATGTCCATTCAAGAGCTGGGAACTCATCTTCAGGCCAGGCAAGCATTCAGGCTGCATATCAACTTATCTCACCCAGACTGAACTCTGCGAAGGTTGTGAATGTTACAAAGTTCAGCAGTGTCCACAGATACATAAGTTGTGTTTTTTCCCCCGTTTTTTCTTTTATCATCGCAAATGAAATACCAACATTACAACACAATAACGCAAGGATCTTGATGTACCTTCCTGTGTATAATTACAGTGACTGAACGCGCCCCCATGACCGTGAAAAAAGCGATGATACCCACATTTGATCTGTTGCCTCGAAAGCCGTGCTCCGTCACGTTAAGGGTGCGGCATTTCATAGGGTCAGTTTCAGTGTGCTATATACCTCACCTAAAGCCCTCTCAAATATGTCTGAGGTATTTCTGCCATTCCGAAGCGCCCTCATAACTCTCACAAGAAAAGTGATGGGACATCAACATTTGATCCCTTAACTTCACCCCCACATTTTGTTGAATCAAGGGTGTTGCGCTTCACCCGGTGGCCTTTGGGGTATTCTATAGCTCTCTCTAAGCCTGCTCAAGTATTTCAGAGGTGCCTTGTACAATGTTGATCATTATCGAAGCGCCTTCATAGCCCTTGCGACGAGTCGCAAGAAAAGTGACCGGAGATCAATGTTGACCGTGATTTCTGGGTGTCTCTCAACTCCTCTCAGTAGTAGCTGATGAAAGGTACATAATTGACTTTTGAGACCGACTCAAAGTCACTCGAAGTCGGCCCGAGTCGACTTGGTTCGACTCAGGAGTCACATGAAGTCACATCCGTGACTTGACTCGACTCGACTTAAGCCGACTTGCGGAGTCGACTCGAAGCCTCGGAGTCGCGAGTCGCGGCAACATTAGACTCAAGGCGGAAACCTTGGAGGAAACTGAATTCCAAAGATTGCCGACAGAGCGAAACACCAAAGAAACACCGTTGCCGATCCAAGGCCATTGCAATACCGTTGCTGAAACAAACAAGCAAGCTTCTCCGGCAAGGCATAGCGAGGGAGGTTTCGGTAGACTATAGCTATAGCCTGCGGAGGAGGTACAGGCACGCGAGGACAACGAGGCGAATCAAACCCAAGAGGGAAACACAGTTAGATTTGCAGTATCTGTCCTTTGGCCGAGATATAGATCGCTGTATTCGTGAGTTGTACGCCGTTGCAGAGTGATTTGCTTGCGACTCGGCCCTTGTGGGATTAAGAGTAGTTCGGGGGAGGAAAGGGGAGGCGGTGGAATCGTTCGGTTCGCAGGCAGGTAGAGCGCGTGCGGTCTTCAAGGAGTTGGAGGGACCCGGAAGAAGGGGTCGCCAAAGTCCCGGAAAGCCAAGATGGACAGAAGCAACGCGCGCGGACGAAGTGGGACTTTTGGGCCATGGACTAAGGAAGACTGAGAGGCCGCGCAGATCTAGGTGTTTGCACCGACGCGGGACGAGCGGGGGATGGATCGGCAACCAGAGGAGGACACGCGGCCTTGACGCCACAGGGAAAGGCAAGATCCGAGTAGGCCGCGACACGGTACACGCAAAAACAGCAAGGCGACTTGAGGTCCAGGGTAACTTGAAAGACATTGGGACCGCCTAGTGACACCGATAATAAATTCGTCTTCAGAATAATACCTCTGAAGCGAGCCAGGAGGAGTGGAATGGATCCCAATAGCTTCCCAAGTAATTGATGTACCACCAGAACACCTAAATTCCGGCAGGGGTGCAGAATGGCTTGAAAACAATCGGTGTCGTTCGTTTGCAGTTCGAGTTCTCTCCTCCATCCCAACGAGGAGGGTCTTGGTGTCGATATGAGGGACACCGCGGCGGGAGGGAATCGAAAGGTGTACCGTCCACGTATATGTTCGGAGCCGCTGTCAAGTATAGCAAGTTTCGAGTGCGACAGGCCGAACGTTTCGCCGTAAAGATCCGCCGTGTTTCTGTTTTGCAGCACGGCCCGCTGGGTGCTCATAGTGGTACGAACTAAGTTGGCGGAGGATGGGGCAGCCACGCGGTCGCTATCCGGTTGGCGCGAGGCTACAGCGTCCGCAAATGGGAATGGGAACCAGATTCCAGGCCAGCCAGTTCCAGTCAGTAGCCAAACACCTTGTACATCGTTGCTTTGCTAATAAAAGTACAAGGGATATTCATGAGCGTATGCAAGTTTTTGTGCGTGGAGTAAAGTTTCGGGATACTGCAAGAGACGTGAGCTTTTCGAAGGATAGAAAGGGATCTGGGCGCACGCACCAGCCGGCGGACGGGTGGCTTTCTCTCGCCCTCCCACAATGCTGCATTAATCGTGTTTCCAGCCCCAAACTCCCAAATCGATGCGAGGGAAACACAACGCCTGGACACCTCATTTTAGAGTGGTTTCCTAGTGTTGCCCCCGGCAGGATACAGAAGGGATTCCGCCATCTCCGTCATCGTCCTCGTCGAGCTCTGTGTAGATGGACTCTGATGGAGGCGGGAGCGGAAGAGGTGCAAGCGAGGAAGCGAAATGATCCGGTGATCGGTGATTGCCCGCTTGTTCTTCACCTTCATGACCGTATTTCCAGTCTCCCCTATGGACGTCTTCTGGTTCCCTCAACGCACACCAAACCCACGGACATTAGATTATTGATTTCGCTGCTAGTGCCTTCGACGAGAACTTTTCCTTTGTTGCACACAGATCTCTTTGGCGGTACCGCTCTCCCGCGGGCTTGTCTCCGCCTCCAACCACGTTCCAGCCTCGCTCCGCACTCCGCAACTTGAAGTCCGTAAACCGCAATCGTATAAGTTTGCGCCGTGGCTCGAGAAATCGCGCCCCGGTTACGGTACGTTCACCATCCTCCCGGTTTCCAAATCTGCACAATATTAATGCTGAAAACACAGACCCTGCCATTCTCAAGTACCTGAAGCGCACACTTCCGCGCGGCCCACTTAGCATCGAGTCCCACTCGCTCTGGACGCTAGCACCATCCAAGCTCCCGCCCGGCCGTAGCATCAGTCAACGCGTGTCGGACTCCGTGCGCGCTTCATCCCACCCGTCAATCCAATCCTGCGCGCCCTGTCTCGTTCTTGCCTTGAGACTCTGCTGCGGAGCCTACTGTAAGCTCCACGTCTTTCGGTTCTGCGCGCGCTCTCTCGGAATCTGCCCTCCATCCCTTCGATGCAGCGACTTTCTCGTCGCGCGCGTGTCTTCCTCTAGGTCCAGTGCATGTGTGCCGGAACGCCATGCATCACACCATCCTCGCGCGCGCTGCCTTACCGGACCCACACACTCGAATATCGGGTTCTCCGGGGAGCGCGAGTGCGACTGAATCGGTACGCTGGGTTACTTGCCCACCATCCGCTGCCACTGACAAACTGACATAGCTTGCCTTGGCTCGATCGAAATTTGGAGCCCGACCCCTGCATCTTAATATCCGCGATCTTCTCACCGCGCGCGGTCACCGCCGTGCCGTCTGGGCTATCCCTCCCTTGGCAAACAGACGAAACCTGTTACTTCACTTCGACGCGGTCGAGGGCGGAAATAATCAAAGCACTCACCATTCGCTCGTTCGCATACGCACCTGCGTCGATCATGCTCTGAGCGCGCGCGACCGCCGTTGCTGCAAGCTCAAGTTGAAATTCTACCAGCTTACGCTGCCACCATATCATACCCGGGCAATTTCAATGAATAAGAACAAGTGCGCCCCGCATGATAGACTGGGACGCGCCCTCGTACGGTATTACCGAGGGGAGTTGGTGGTGGGTGCTGGCGGGTGTCGTCGGTCACGTCCCGCGCGCAGTCGACTCGGCTGCACCCAGCAACCGGCGGGATTGGACATCGTGATCACATCGTGCGCTGCGTAGTGGCGTGTCTGCTTTCGCCAGCGTATATCATGCATGCCCCGCGCGCGATAGACAGATCTGTGGATGGAGGGAGCTGCGGTGGGGATTTCACTCGGGCTTAAAAATGTACTACTGGACCTGGTACGTATTATTCCCCCTTCCTTCGCCTACGTTGAACGCTGCTCACTGACGCGCCGCGTTAGGTTTATTTATTCTCAGGCTAACCCCTATTCGCCGCTCACCTCAGTGTATTCCCTCAACGAAACACCACGAATTTCAAAACGATCCGCGAAACAACGGTACGTAGAGGTTCCCTCCCACAAAACCTTGGCCTGAAGCATACTGTACTCGATTACATTTCAATTCACGCTCACTCGCGCAGGGTCATAATTCTTTAGGACGTTCGAGTCGCGATGCCACTGAGCCTGGGGTAGTGAGTTGGAGAGTAGTATGAATGGAAATGAGCTTACAATGTGATAAGTAAAGGTCAACCGATGACCGGGCACGCACACTAAATTGTGCTTTGAATCTGAAAGGAAAGTCAGTATGTGAACTGAAACAACTCAGGAATCCCTAGTCTAGTTGGCGGAATTAGAAGTATTAGCTGAGTGGATGGTTGGATTGCTATACATCCAGCTAAAGGTCCGTCGATGCTGGCACGGAAAAAGCAGGAAATCACTGGGGGCACCGGGTTTTCGCCGTGGCGTGGCGTAGCGTGGCGTGCCGCAGTGGCAGTGCTGGCGTGTCCCGACGTGGCACGGTGAGGCTTTTGTAGGTACTTTTGGGGAGTCCCATGTTATTGGGTAGAATGACTGCCAGGGATGACCTTGACTCCTTGGAATGACCACAATGCTCAAATCACATTTCATAAGACTTATATTAGTGGTCAGAATTTTGATTCCCACGGTTGAGTATTGACATTTTTTAATGTTCATGTCGTGTTCATGTGTGAATATGTCCATAAATACCACTGATATGTGTGCTTTTCATGTTCTAATCATCATCCATCTCTATTTCAACCTAACCTCTCAACAGGAAGAATCAGTTCTTTTTGTGGGCCCTCAGTGAGTCCACATGCGCAAACACCAAAGAAGAGCTCAATTCAAATGTCACAGATCCGTTCAGCGAGGATACAATTTTTTTTGATAAGTATCACTGCCTGGTACACCGATTGTAATGATTAATCGAACCCCGCGCTGACACCACAATCTTACCGACAGGGACAACAACCACTTTCTCCTTTTGGGGTCCTTGCGATAAGCTTTGATTCCGCGCGGACGAAGTGTGCAAGACATAGCCTGGTGTTTTGGTGCAGGAGTGTCTTCGTGCTCATTGGCCGGCCTGGAACGGCCCTTGGTCGGTCTGTGCCGGTCAGATTATCGATTGGAATAGGGGGTTGCACAATGTGCGGTTCACAGGGGCACACGGCCGTGCGAGGTCAATAGGCAGGGTCGGGGAAGTATGGTGGGATTTAAAATTCTGGAGGCACACTAGAAATGCTGGTTGATTCTCTGAGAAAAATTGTTTACTATGCTGAGTTTGACCGGGGCGCAGCACCATAAAGGATAAAATGTCCTTGATTTGCGAGTATAGAGTTACTCCGCGGGAGGTGGTGCAGGTGTGGTATCCCTACTTAGCGCCGATTTTGGCTCAGTCTAATTCCCGCATATAGGAAGAAATACACAGTGGCTGAGGGCGCGGAGTATAGTCGAGAGCCGGTATTCTGCACGTAGTCCGTAATTCCCGATGATACATGTTGGCCGCCAAGGGGAAAAGGGCGGGAAGAAGAGAATGCATGTCAAGTCGAAAATTGGCAAAGGTGGAGCCTGAGCATGGACAAAAGAAGGTGAGGGGAACATTTTCAGAAGCCAAGAAAGTAGGGCCAGAGACGGAGAACGATTTGCAGGCTGCAGGAACAGGTGCTGCAATGGCAGGAGGTGCGGCAAAATATTGAATGCCCTGGTGGGCCATATGCCGCAAGAAACCCTGGAAGAGAACGGGTTAGCAATTCTCGATCGCGATCAAGATTTGCTAAAACGGCGACACCTCTGCGCGCGCACTAGGATTGTGGAAGTGGTTTTTTCATAGTTTTGATTGTGGCTTAGGTACCTACATGCTGGGACCTGCAGATATTGATGGTAAATTTATTGGGAGAGTGAGCACGAGTTTAAAAGTTTCGGTGGAATACCTCAGTTTTTGTCGGGGCTACATTGTTGAGTACCCGACAACTCGTTGACCTCAGCATGTTGAAAAATATCATGCAGGGTTGGTTAGTAACGGATGAATGGCGGTGAATATAGGTCATTATAAACCAGCACGCCACTGCACGGTGCGGCACGGCACTACACGGTACAGGTGCACGGTGGCGTGCACCGGCGTGGCGTACCGTGCACTGCCGTGCCGTGAACCGTGCAAAGGCGTGCACGACCGTGTTGGTTCTGTTGTTTCGTTCCGTTGCGAGTTTTTCCTTCGGACTTCTTGTGTCTCTTGCAACTTGGGATTTATCGGCAGTCCTCTTACTGATTGAACTGTCAGCCACGGTTCGTTTTTACGACATATTATCTTTAGCTAGACACTCAGTCCACAAGTCTAGTGTTCTGACCTTATTCATTTGACTCTAGCAGCAGTGCAAGGCCGCTTAAAAACGTCCACAGACCTCTGCATACTGATACAGCGGGAGAATACTTACTTCGAGTAAATGAACAAGGAATGGAATAAGTCAGGCCAAATATCTGTAACAGGCTGTGCGAGGGGTAAGTCTAGAAGGAGATGGTAGATGATACAGTGGAAATCCCTCCCAAGCTCCGCATTCTAGTTTCGGAGTGTCCCACAGCCTGCGTGCGGAGTGAATATTATAAATATTGATATACACCTTGAGGTCACCAATTCGTTGGTTAATTCATTGAATGGTGGCAGAAAGGGGCCTTGAGTGCAGCCTGGGAGTATTTGGAGGGGATGAGAGCAAATTTAACGATGGTTCAGCCTCACATTGGGACACGCCAACACTGCCACGGCACGGCACGGCGTGACACGGCTTTTTCCCGGGGCCCAATCACTGGGACTGGCTGGGACCGGACCTAAGTTGACTGGTCCAAAGTCCAACTTGATTTCGGTGAACTTGCACATTGAAGAATAGATGTCAATAAGAATGGCGGCAATTGATCTCATGCACGAACTGGAGCCTCAAACATCGGAGGGGAAAATAGAGCATCGAGATCGAACATCCCCGAGAAGCCCGAGTTCAAATTTTATTCAAGGTTCGAAAAGTGTGTCCGACTGCTCTGCTTTCCCTATCTGCTGTCGGAACCAGTGCGAATTGCTTATTTCACGTACTTCAATCCCTCATGCGCCAATTGAATTGACAGATTGCTCACACAAGTTGAAAAAAAGACCCAGATAAGTAATGGCGGGTCAGACTAGGAATGGAGAAATGGGATCGCTATCTATGTTGTCCGAGTCCGCCTCCACAACCAGACTGTGTTGTAAAGCCCCGAAGATGCGATGAATGAAGCCGCCACCAGTTGCGCGGTCGGTGGCAGTCTGAGGTTTCAGGTTTGCCTCGTCATTCGTACCGATGTGTCCACTGTGCATGGACTCCTGGTCAACTTCGGGCGCTGAGGTTCGGATGGTAAGCAGGTGCAGACAGTGGACCTCGCTAAGCTTACCCGGCCGCTTAATACAAGTTCCGGCTTCGCCCATACCATCTTCTGCATCAGACCCTTCCTCGCCTAGATGGGGTTGGAGCGTGAGCAGTCGCGACGACGGGAAATTTTATGTCTTACAACCATCATCCTCGTGCAGTGAGTTCTGTGCATCCGCCCACTTATCTTCCGCGTCGACCTCGTCTTCTGCTTCATCGAAGTCATCCACTTCATTTTGAGTGTCAAAAAAAATATCAGTGGAAAACAGTTGGCATAGAATGGTAACTCACCGTGGGCAAATGGAGGATCCACATCCCGGGATAATTTGTAAAGCGGATATCCCAGATTTCGAGCGACCTCCTGACTCTCTGGATCGAATCCCTTGGTTTGGTGGAATTTAGGAAGGCCGGCATAGACATTGTCATCCCAAGCTTTTCCTTGTATTTGTGTGATAAGTTGAAAAGGGGGGAACCCGAGCCGTGCCGCCTCTTCCGTGCTGAGACGGTCAACACCCGAGGGATCGAGAGACCAATATGCTGGGCGACTTGGCCACTTGAATGAAGCGGGGCCGGTTTGAAAGTCCTCCGTTGGACAGAGGAACAAAAAGCCACCAGGGGGGTCCCCTCCTACATTCTCAATGGTGATTATGAAGAGAATGCCATTTACGACAGCTTTTTCGAATAATTATATAGGACAACGCAAGCAACATGCAAAGCGCACCGTAATCCTCCAAATTAGATGTGAATTGCAAGCGGCTAAAGACGTGATTCGCTTCACTCAACCAAACCCCGGGGTCATATGAAGATACCACCAATGTGAGTTCAGTGTTGAATATATCATCAGTCCTGTAACTGTGATGAGAGAGAGGGTGAGCGAACATGATCATCAAGGGAGCGAGAAAACTCAAATACCGAGTCCAACCAATTCCCATAAGGTCGCCCTCCCCATCGCCCAATATCCGCCAACTGCTGTAGTCGACATCAATCTCCGCCGGAAGGGCAATCTCCACATGCTCCTTGTCTCGATGTCCTGACGGCCAGGAAATAACTCCTCCAATATGAACCGTCGCGGAAGGAGAGATGGAGTCGTGTCGATATTTGCCCAAATACAGAGAACATATATCATGATACTGGGCCAGCCCCAGGGATTCAATAGCCATGACTTCCGTGATGTTCAACGGAGTAGGTGTTTGTGGGAGGGGGGCTTCAGAGAACGGATGTAGTACAAAATGATGGTCCAGCGAAACAAGATCCACGGAGAGACGACCGGTTGAGGTTCGTATCCAGATTGTACACTCCCAGTAGCGCAAGTCCTGAAACAGATTAGGATTGACCTGATCCCAAATATTGCACTGACCATTTGCCACATCGACATAAAGTAATCGTTCACCTGCTGTAAACCAGTTAGTAGCGAGCTAAATCGAGTCTGAATGTACATGGATTCAACTCTTCCGACT
Organism: Mycena metata; assembly: GCA_029378385.1. Classification (NCBI taxonomy): domain Eukaryota; kingdom Fungi; phylum Basidiomycota; class Agaricomycetes; order Agaricales; family Mycenaceae; genus Mycena; species Mycena metata. Next base: position 66,443 of record JARKIB010000319.1, on the reverse strand, counting down.
CCAAAAAGGTCAGTTTGGATATAACGCGAAGAAAATCAACGAATCAACATACATAACATGCATAGAGATACACTGTCATCATAGGTGATTGGGGAGCTAGGAACTGTTTGATTGACACCAGATCTACGCGAGGATTAACTTTCAAGGTACACTTGGAATTGAATACCGCACCGCCGTGGAACACTGTGGCGTGTATATTGCCATAACTCGCTCCTCCGTAAATCTGGAGGATATTCGGGTGGCTGGATGTATTTAGCCTCAACCGGTGACAAAAATACAAGCTTATTCACCGAACAGACATGTACACTTCGGTGTCTCGCCGCCAGTCCTGCGACGTCGGGGTCAAGAAGTGTCAAACTAGATGAAGGGGGATTCAATAAACCTCCTCCGCACCGCTGCCCTGATACACGGCCACCGTGACCTTCGAGTTCCGGTGGTCGGTTTTTGCAGAGTATACCCGCCGAACACAGTTGCGTTCGGGTCGGCGGCCCACAACACCTGATTTCTGGTGAATCATCAGTTCCTGCTGAAGGTCTATATCCCCCATCGGGATCATGCGAAAATCTGAAAGGAGTAAATATTTGCCAAACTCGTGAAGGAATACAAACCTGAGGGCATAGTTGGTGTCGCATTCATGATATTATTGAACGTCCCTCCAGCTATCGTGAAGTATTGCGAGCCCGCAAACATGCCACCGCCGGACCTGAGATAATCGCCCTTAGCCACGAGGTACTTTGTAGGGCAATTACACAGAATGCGAAGAGAGCTCACGATGTGAACACGGGCTCGTCGGGAGACGGGGCGGGGATATCCTCGTCGTCTGAGTAGGCTTCGGTGTCCATGGATGGTGGGGGTAGGAAGGAAGAGAGGGTGAGCGCCCATGTGACAGCTTTAGCGCTGAGAAGGGCCTTAAAATAAGTGTGAGCTAATAATTCCCACAGAAATGCCGTCAACATTATTAATAATCCTGGAGAGCAGCCGTCACAAATTAAAATATATATAAAATTCTTTTCCTTCCCACCATCATCTCGAATTTCGAAGCTCGACGTTCTACCTCTCAGCTCACTCTGCCTTGCCGAATGTGCCGCAGTAGTCCTGAGAGTGTCAACGAGCCCTTCTACTCGAGTCCAAAATTTGTCTGAAAAATTAAATTAATTTTTTTTCATCCACCTCGGTTGCCGCGCATGCAGCTCATTTTTTGTCCCTGAGCTCCGTTTTTGAGTCACAGGCCTTCTATGTTTCGTGTCTTTCACTCCGCAAAACCCTGGTTCCACCTTTCATCTTCTTCGTCCTCGCCGCTGTCTGTCCTGTCTGCAAATCCCACTGCCGACGGATCACTCCGGATTATCTCCGACTGATGACAACGTTTTCGTTCAACCAAGGCCTAAGTTTTGATTACCACCACCAAACTACGGGCGAGGACCGATAACCTGCACATTCCCAACCACAATCCAGCCCCGGTTGCTACATTCCCTGAACTATTGACGTGCACTCTTTACCACTTGACCGAACTCCTCGTGCACATCAATTCCGTTTGCGTCGTTTAGGCGCCCTACCAACAATAACTCATGCAATCCTGCGATGTCTTAAGGAGCGGGTAAGAGCACACAGCTATTCATTGTACGTCGCATGCGTTGATTTTTACCAATGCTTTCCCGTCGACAGACCAACTGACCCTTTCGGTGAAGTTGTCCTGCATGGGCAGCAGAAAGAAGATCTTCACCTGACCGCGGATGTTATACAAGCGAATGCTGTATTATGTGAGGTATGTAGACACGGAAATAAAAGGATTTAGGGCATCTATCAACTTTACCACTTAGATGTGACCCACTATTCTGTGAAATGTTTTCTCCGACCTCATTGCTCTCGCCGGACTCTCAAGTTTCTGAAGCTCTCTGCTGTCTAGTGGCTTATTATTTCTCCCTCTGTCCGTGGGCTACTGTCCACCGTGGAACGCCGATGCCCGAAGAACTTTATCCTCGTCAAGTTGATCAAAGTAATCATCTTGAGCTCTGGAAATATTCTCCCGGCTGCTCCCGGTCTTCCATCTCGGCAGTAATCACTCAGTGTGAAATCGGATGAGAAAGTATGTTGGTGTCAACGTCCACATGGCTTGCAGAACATTTTTGTTGAACACTACAAAGCCACAGCGCGCACCGCTCGCCATTGTAGACACCGATTCGGGCCGATTGGAGATGTGACCGGCGGGTTCAAAACTTAAATAGCTTTACAAAGTTTACATGACCCACGTCGACTGTCACCTGGATGGTTGCGAAATAGCGCCAGACAGCGAGGACAGTCACGTCGGGCAATGATGTAAAGTTCAAGTTGTTTTCCCGGTCAAACGCTCAACGTCCACTCGCGGTTCACAATCGCTACCTTGTTCACGCAGACTGGAATAAAGCCAATTTGAGTTCGTCGCCTTGTCCTTGGTCTCAGCAATCTATATCACTTCTTGGTCCTCGATGATGATCTCGTGCCCGCGCCTCCGTGAATAATTCAACTGAGCTCGCGACCACGGGTAAAACATCATCAGCCAAAGATTTAATCAAGGCTGCGACAGGATTGCCATTCCACTGCCCAGAGCTGCTCCTCACGCGTGCAACTTCGGTTGATTATGTGAAGGACTTCTCAAACTGGTGCAGAAGCTCATGTTGGAATGGTTGCAAGGTGAAATTGACTCGTCTGAAAAGCTCTACCGGCTACACGGACGTCGCGAACCCCAAAAAGACAAAGGACCTACCCAAGTTACTTCGTGCATGCGGCATTATCTCACGATGGTGAAGAAACAGGAACACTGCGAGGTTATTACCTCGGTGTTGCCCTCTACTCATCGCCTCGCCCTAGAAGTCTTGCGTTACGTCGATCAAGCGCATCAACCAGTCCCTCGAGCGGAACGGTGTGCAGATTCTGTAAGCCCGAAGTTGAGTCCTGGAGCGTACCTTAATTACCTGTGAGCCATCGGCCACAGTGGTTAAATTATGGGCTACCTTCCTCACGAAACTCTTCGCCGATCTTCCAGAACTGCTCATCCAGATGGGTTAAAAAATGTTTTCAGCATATTTTGAAGCTTTCCGACCAAACGCCGCGACAGCTGTCGGGACCCCATCAGTTCGGAGGCCCCGAAGGGGCAGGAATTTATTCCAATCTACTAAAATCTGAAGAGGGGGTACCCCCCCCCTCTTCAGATTATAATAAAGCTGAATAGAATGTTTGGCGGAGTGACAATGCTTCCCGCCGTCCTCTTCAACGTCCAAGTGGCCGATTCGCCCCAAGAAAAATTCGGTGGGCTCTCGTCGCATCTCGGAGTCCATTCCGGCCGGTCTTCTGCCAAAACAACTGAACTCAAATTGTGGTTTTATTACCATGAAACTTAGTTTTTGGTGCGCAGGGTGATTATTCTAAACTCGGCCAGCCATCACTGGCACCCTCAAACAAGCTCAGAAAAACTGAAAGATATTTTAATCGTTATGGGAAGTCACCCAGTGTTTGAGGACAGCACGGAATTTTATTCTTCTTGTATATATGTACGTACTCTCTACTGCTGAGCGAAATTGATCAAGTTTGGGCCTTTCGGAAGAACAGTTGTTTACATGTAATTCCAGAACGCATTCAGAACGGACACAAAAGAGGGAACTCTTGGCCACCTCCGTACTTATACTTGTACTCCTCGACAAAGCACCTCCCGCTCGCATGCGTCTTAGGCATTTTCGTTCGGACCATACCGACCATGACGCGGAGTTCCTCGAGCGACATCCGGGAGATAAAGTTACGGAGAGCCAGGATGAGGGCGCCATCGATATCCTTCCACTGCAACTTGGTTCATCCGGCAACTGTACACGAGTTCACGTTCTCTAGTTTGCCGAGGATCTGCAGGAGAGCCTGCACCGCTCTGGGAGTCGCGTTGGGCCCTGGAAGCTCGACACAGAGATGGGTAATATAGGATACGATGTGGGGCGATTCCTCGAGAAGTTTGTATGCTGCGACATAGGTCAGGGGGGCCTGGGTGGTGATGGTCTGCGAGAGTCAACGAGCTGAGCAAGATGTGTTGGCTCGGCTCGCAGAACGCCGAGGAGACAAGAGAAGAAGCTTTGAGAGACTCGGTCTCCTCGAGGGAAGACACGATGACCTTGATTAAGTCCTGTGGAATCGGCGGCATCGTAAAACTCAGGAAAAAAAGCTGACAAAAGTTTAGCGAAGTTTATGAAGCTTTGTTCCGGTGTGTTTCATTCAACATATATTTCCCACCCTTCCCACACTTTGTACACTCCTAGGCTTGAAGTGCAATCTCGGTAGCTGCTCTTCCTTAGGCACTAATTGATACATGCAGAAAAACTCGCGCGCAGAAAAACTTACGTGCACAGAAAGGTACTCGCAGACTGTCAAAACATCACTGAAGCGAAGGAGGCGCTCTGCAGTTTAAGCGCAATGCGATGAGATCTGAACGATACGAAGTTCGAAATAGTAAACGAAGCAAACTGAACTAGGGCAGTGGTTGCCGGAGCTCCGCCGCCCCGAGCCGGTTGTAGCCGGAGTGATTTCACTCAAGCCGAATTGATTATTATCCGGCAACGTCTGCGGCCTGAGGACCGTCTTGGTTCAATCTGCTCAAAACCTGCTGTTGTGGTTCTGTGTGCCAAATAGACACCACGATATGCTCATTTATGAATCCCAAAGCTGGTCACTCTTTTATTGCTCCGTTGCGATTCCTGGGAAGAACGCGTGATATTATTATATGTCTTAAGGTTTTTGGGCCAGCAAAAAATTATCTAACGGTTGGGATGATCTCGATTCAGCGGAGTGAGTTGTTGAGTGGTCAAAGGCATTTCGGCGGGGTGTATGGTCGGGAGCGAGTAATTGCTTCAGCAAGAGCGCAAGCCGAATACCGGACTGCCAAGTCAACCAGAACAGCATCCCTTCAGGGCGCGCTACATAGTTCAAAGTTGACCATGCCGGCAGAGCGCAATAAGAGGCCAAATTGAGTCTGAATGACGACATGAGGCCTTCATATTTGGATGTTGCTGGTGAAAATTTTGAATATGCGGAGGATTCAAACTGACTGAAGGAATTGTCAATTGATGCGTACCAAGAGAAAAATAGACTAAATAGACTGAGACAGAGAGCTGGCGTCGTGTGAAACGTGCTGGTCTCATGACCCTACCCGACGGCGGTTCCAGGAGGCGCGTGATGGATGGCACCACATGATACCGTTGTCTCAAATTGTCGCGTAATTGCCAGGGGTAAGAAGACCCGGCCGCAAACGTGGGGCAAAAATCCTTTTCCCGCCCGTCCAAGTAGCCGCCTCGACCCAGAGACATGACGACTCCGCAACGAAAGTCCCCATCCCCTAACTCGCGGCGCAGTTTCTCGGAACGCATTTCTGCAGTTGGTGCTAAAATAAATCGGGTCCTGAGCAACGAGGGCCAGGGTGGGGAGCGGAGCAACGAGGGCCACGAGCGGAGCACCACCGGAGCAAGGCACGACCCAGAGACGGAGAGTATTACGAGCACACTGGTCGAGGCTGGTGAGTTTCCTTCTTCTGTGGTGGTGGTTAAAGGAAGAGAGGGAACAGATCAGAGATAACGTTGCGGTCTTATCTTTGCCCCCGTCCATATCTCCACCACATTTCCAACAACGGCTTTTGATTATTATCCGAATCTGCAGATCGCTCAGCATCTCGCAGTCGGGATCCAGGCTACGTACGTTGTCCAATTTCTCGATTCAAAAGCCCTCTTGACGCAGTCTACGGCATTCAGTATTCTTCTGGCCGCGGAGGTGCAGGCAACATTCACCCCGTGGTCGATGGCGACCGAGGCTCAGACGTGGATGTCCAGGAGTTCCCCTGGCCCCGTGGAAGGGAGAGAGCGCCAGTCACTCGCGGTCGCGTCCGCTCTACGGGTCGCGGCGGGTATGGAAATTTCAGACAACCCCCATTGCCCCACGAATTTTCTTACTCGCCCCGGGAACTTGAGATCCTGCGCACTCATGCGGAGGCGGAGAGGAACGCTCTTGTAGGCCTCCATACTTTTCACTCACTAGGCTTCTGACGTTTTCCATTGCTGCTTTGGTTCCCTTCACATTCGAATCTTCCTTATGACCGAATTTGAAGAGGTCGTCCGGTCGCGGTGGTCTGGGAAACATAGCCATCCCGGGTGCGAGTGGGTGGGATGACAACCCACACTCGCGGTCTCGTTCGATCGATCCCGTTTCGTCCCCGACGTCCCTGCGTCCCAACTTCCCGCCAACCCCGACTGCGAACGGAAACCGCTACGTAGCAGGACGTCGCGAAGGGGCTGTCCCTCCTTCCAGACGATTCACACCGAACCCATGAATCCCCGACATCCGTATTCGTCAGAAGGGACAACGACGCACCGATATTGCATTTTTTGAACGTGGGATGATGTGGAACAAGAATACGACACCGTGGATTATGTAGCTTAAAACTCTCGTCGTAATGGCCGAGTAATGCGTGATTTATCCTTCGCCGTCTTGCCCTGTTTCTCATATGTTTCGATGAGCCGTTCGGATGTGAGCAGCGTACTCGGATGATCCTTCCCCAAAACTCGTTTCCTCTTCTCCAATGTCGACACCAAAACTTTCTCCGCGTCGCGAAACCGGCCTTGCGAATAATATGTCGCGGCCAAGTTGTGCATCGTCGTAAGCGTGTCGAGATGTTCGCGTCCCAGCACCCGCCTCTGGCCATCCATCACCCACTCCTGCAATTCCGCCGCCTTGGCCAAACGGCCGAGATCGAAGTAGGTTAAGGCGAGGTTATGCATCGCGCCCAGCGTATTCGCATGTTCCTTCCCCAGCACCCGCTTCCGGCTTTCCACCACCGAGATTCCAAGCGCCAGTGCGTCTTCTAAGCGCCCGAATCGCCGCAGGGTGAATGTTAAACTATGCAAGGCAGTCAGCGTATCCGGATGGTCGGATCCCAGGATGCGCGTCCGGCGTTGGGCGACCTCGTTTTGTAGCTCCTCGGCGGCCTCCAGGCGCCCTAATTGGTAGTAAATACCCGCTAAATCGTGCATTGCGTCGAGAGTCTCTGGGTCATCGTTTCCAAGGACGCGCTGCCGCTTATATAGAACAGCGGCCTGCACCTCCTTCTGCTTGCGCAGCTCGTCCTCGGTAGCACTTCGACTAGAATAATTCGAACTGTTGCCTCGAGAGACGTCCGGCCTCCGAGATGATACAGGAGGTGAGTCGGGGCTGACTTTGGTAGGGCTGTGGTCGACGTGGGGCGGCGAGCTTGCTTGCGCGTTGGGTTGGGGATCTTTAGTGGGGTGTATAATGCGCGATATCGAGTCATGTAGATCCGTAGCCGCGGGACGAGCCTTCGGATCCGCGACCCAACATCTCTCTGCCAGTTCCCACACGGAATCGTCCAGGCGCGGAGCTTCGTCGGAACTCGGGCGCCGCGGCCTGACCCCATTCCGCACTACGAGTTCGAAGTAGTCGCCATACGCAACGGTCGCAAGCGGGATTTCATTCGCATACAGCTGGAGAACAGGTCAGTTCGACTTGTTGGGAAACGCTGGTACCCGCACCTCATATACCGTCATCCCAAAAGCGTAAATATCTGACGCCGGTCTCGGGGAGGAGCCGGTGAGCAGTTCCGGGGCCATCCAGTTGCGGCTTCCGGAACCAATGAGCGGTTCCTTGGATCCCGTGCGAGTGGACACGTCCGCCTTGATTCGGGCGAGTCCAAAGTCACAGAGGAGCGCGCGCGCCGAGAGGTCGATTAGCACGTTGACCTAATCTCCTGGAGTTAATAAATCTGAACCGCGAGCCTGGACGTTTCGCGGCTCACCCCCTTGAGATCGGCGTGGGAGATCTTGCGACAGTGTAGATATTCGAGTCCCAGAGATATGTCGCGAAACTGTATTTTTCCCGGTAAATCACGTCCCTTAGCAAGAGGGGAAGACTCACGATGTGGAGCGGGTTAAAGTCTGTCCGACGATTCAGGAATTGACGGGCGTTTTCTGGTATATACGGCATCACGATAAAAGGCTGATCATCCAGAGTATTCGCTCCGAGAAATTGCAGAATATTCGGGTGCCTAAGTGTCGACCAGATCTATGGATGTCGGTAAGTACCAAAATCACCGGCAGCGATGGTCAAACGAACGCGTATTTCTTTTCGCAATATCTGCCCGAACGATTAGAAGGTGAGCAGGAATTATGCGATTTGAAGACTTGCAGAAAGATCTGGGGTGACACCACAGGCTGTCCGCACCACTTTAATCGCAACCTCCGTATGATTCCAAGTGCCCTTGTAAACCTTGCCGCTAAGCACCGTAGTTGAGGAGGACGTGGACGAGTCAAATCCAAGTCGGACTCACAAACCTCCTTCCCCAACTTCGGCGCCGTAATCCACTTCAAAGGGCGAAATCATCCAATGCTCAACCGTGACTTGGCTTCCGCTCATGGAGTTCAAATATTGCAGCGCGTGAGACAGAAACTTGTGCTCGGCGGCGCTGCCGTTCTCTTGGGCGTCAAGCTTGCGTTGGATGGACACCATCAACGCAAGCATGTTGTTTTGGTTGATGTCTGCAAAAGCGCATAAAAACCCTTGGGCCTATTCAAAACAATGCAACATACCAAGCGTGCGGCGAAGGGCCAAATGACTTTTCTCCAAGCTCTCGAAACGCTGTTGGAGAGTACCAGTGTCTTTCTCCTTGGCGAGGCGGTCGTTCAGAATCATGCTCTGTACGTTCAGCACCGCAGAAATCTAGTGGTAATAGATAATTGCAGACATGTACAATATTCTCACTCTGGGACAAACCTGAAACGCATTGACTGTGATTGCGATTCGTCGATAGAACCCGTCGATAGTGGCCATTCTTGAATCTTGATTCAGTAACGAATTTATGAACCCACGACCTTGTTCTTTCTCAACGAATCGATGGATGTCTTCCAGGAGCCTACGTAGAGCCTTGAGCGTACGATAGACTGTGTTTAGCCAAGGAGTACTGACGACTTGAGTTCCCCCAGCGAATGTGCACTGCTCTTGGGATTGAGTTTCGCGGCTCGAAATTCTGCATTCAGCGTTGCCAGCAGTTGTCCGATGGATGCCGCAAGCGCCTCTAGCTGGGTTTTGCTCGCCTGGGCCTCGTTCACCGTAGAAACTATGAACATAAACAGCGTGAATGCAACGGAGAGGCCGGGGACGGGGTTGCCAATCTTCAGGATCATATCCACTACAGATGTTAGCGACATTGAATGAGCGAGAAGCAGGACAAGGGTGTAGTACAAGGTTAATGTGGAAGGCTTTGAGCCGCTCTGCTAGATAAGGGGTTGCAAATGCCACGAAGCGCGCTTGCTGGGAATTCGAAGTAAGTCAGGTACGTCGGGTCCGTGCGTTCCGTCCAATCGGAACATTACTGCGTCTTTATTGGTCGAATTTGTGTGTTTAATGCGGCCCAGAGTATCAGCACTGAGGTTCGCGGTTTGGGAGTGGTGGAAGAATGAAAGAAGCCAGTGTGCCCACGTGGCAATGGTGCCGCTGATCCGGAAATGATGCGAAGCCACGCTTGGACAGTTCAACCTACTGAAGATTCAATGTTTCCGTACTGCGCCTTAGATGCGGTCTTTTTCGAGTGTTTAACCCCAGGAACTATGATATGAGGCGGATTATTCCGATGAGACTGACTCGGAGAGTTGAACGTTGAACCGTTGTACTTAGCGCTGGGAAATCAAGGCGGTAATTAAGTATCCAGCCGTTGACATAATCATCGACAAACCAAGGATGAACAAAGCTCATATCCGCCGGAATAATGAGGCGTTGAACTTTGATTCATTAAAATGCGGAATCCCGCTCTCCTCGCACACCGTATTTGGCTAATTTTTGGTTCTGGTTCAGCCGTAACAACCACTGCAGCCATTCTTTATGATCCACGAGCTGGAGCTTCAGCCAGAACTGGACAACCTCTCCTCGTTGATGATTCGGGCCTGTATCCGGCTGCTTATCCTGCTCGTGAGCTTTTTCATTTCCCTCTTCCCCGACGGCGTTCCTTACTTTCCGAATCCAAGACCCCAAAGCTCTTTGGCTTCTGAACATTTGGAACACAACTATCTCACACCGACTGCGGTATCAATGCCCCCACTAAACGTATCATGTATCCAGTACTCCGGATAGATTCCCATTGCTCACAGCTGGTGTAGCAGCCATCCGCCGATGATACTTTTCCAGCTGCCGCGGTGAAGGTTTGGGGCATTTTCCCGCTGCTTGCAGCCGATTTAGGGATTGGTTGAATGAACTGGAATTCCTTGGTTCGAATTTTTGCACCTTTTGTTGTGCTCCCGAATTCTTCGTGAGAAAGATGTTCAACTGGCAGTGCGGACACCAAGATCAGCTTCTCTTCACTCGCCACGCTGGCTGCGATGGGGACCCAGATTGAAAGCGACGGCTTGGACCCAACGGTCCTTGACTCGCGGTAATGTACATCCTCGTTTCTCCCCCAGTTGCCTCACCGTTCGGCAGGAATGGTGCCGCTGCCTTCTTTCACCAGGCGCAGCACTTTGTGATTTCTGGCGGCAACTTTACCCATAATGTCATGTACAATGCTGTTGATACGGAAGGTATGGACAGACAACCACAAAATGCTTCATCCCAGTGACACGGTGGTACTTGGTATTTGAAAGCGTTCAGGTCCATTCCACTGGGGGACGTGGATTTGCAACAGGAGATTGAGGATGCGGCGCCCCGACTCTCCCGACCAGGGTCCGTCAGGCGAATTTATTCAGCCCGGATTCCAGGTCTCACGACAGGCATGACTGCGATGGTTTACCAAGGGGATGATGCGGAGGACGTGAGTACTTCGTGCGCGGGAAGGTACCTGACCTTTCTATATTTACACAGCACTGGCGAGACGAAATCGCGAGATACTCCAGACTCCGGTGGATACACTTTCTCTTGAGGGTTACGGGTATCTGAGGGAGAAAACAGGCATCCTAGCATCGTGCAGCCTTATGCTATCGTGTGCGCAGGCCATGTCTATGCTATAATATTCTACGACGGTCGGTTGCCATCATAGTCGCGTACTTTGCTGAATGCCACTGTAGATCTCATCCCTGTGGAACAATTTCTGGAGTCATATCGACATTCGCCTCTTTCCACCCTCTATCTTCATAGTTATTTCGTAGGGAATCGTCATACCTAAACGCTCAGAGCTGATCATTGACACTGTAGTATGCCGCGCTGACGGTAACTTTAAGTATTTCAAAGTGGATACTCAGGTCTCAAGTCTCTTCCAAGATGCGCAAAAATATTTCTTTAGTGTTTCCAGCAAGTGGTTGGTGAGAACGTGCTTCAGCGATACTCTTCAGCTCCCTCATTCATTATTAGGATCGCCTCGACTGTACGTTTTGGATCCGCCATTCTACAACTCAGTTCTGCGTGGCAATTTCACCCAACAGTCCCGACGACCGCGTTTTCTGCCCAGTTTTCACCAATTTTTCATGGACAACCATTTCCCTGCACGGCCTTCACTGGGACGCGATGGTAATCGCATCAGTTCCCCCAGAGGAATTCTACAGAATTGTTTATTGGTACAAGATGCAAAGTCGATGTTTCCTCCTTCCTCCGTCCATCGAGCCTCGGGTCGGATGTGTCTTCCTTGCCTCGCCCGCAGAGCTCCCGGTTGAGATTGCCTTCATTTCGGATTTTACCGTTGACGACAATGGTTGGAAACTTGCATCTGGTGGCTCTCCCAAACACCATGCTATGAATAGCGGATACACGCGGTATCAACTTCACCGCGCTATAAGGACATATCTAACTTGGGCTTGTAGGTTTGGTTCGGCTGGTCTGGTCGGAACTTTGTGTCGGAAGATTCGATATCGTGGCCCCAAATATGCTTGGTTCTCTCAAGCAAATTACATTTTTAACTGCCTCTCCATCGACACCAACAAATCGGATTACGGTGCGTCTTTCCGTAACAGTTCCTGTGATGAGATCCTAATACAGTGCAGTGTTCGTCGAAGAGATCGAGTGTCGCATCCATCTCTCGCCTACTTCAGCAACTCCTCCGACAGGTTATTTATTCATCCGACCATTCGGCATTGCGCAGACTTCTACGCACCGCGCATACTGGTCTCGCACCGCAAACGGAGGGGAGGAGCTATGTCCCAACAGTGCAAGAAAACTTGGGTTCCCCGACCTAGCGGTGTTCGTGACCGCATGGGGCCAGTCTTGGGATGGATTTGTGTATTCAGCGTTGCGTCAATTTCATCAAGGCAAGGGCTTTGATTCCGAGGGCGAAGGCATGGCACAGCACCTAGGATATCCGCGGTATCATTTATCTGCCGCAAATAATTACAGTGAGTCCTTTCCTGCTCTGCGCGACTGAAGCTGACCGGTTGAAATCCGCAGCTTCTGACGAAGATCCAGCCTGGCCTATAGTTATGGACGTCGTGAATGCCGCTGAAACTCTTCCTTTGAGGACAGGGTGTAGGGCTATTATGCTCGCGAAGTTTGCGCTGATTCTTGCCCTATTCATGTATCAGTTCGTGTTCGACTTATACTAATTTATAGTCAGTGTACCGATGTTCATTTCGGCCCCCACTAAAATCACGTTTAACTTCGGCTAAGGCTTGGTTACGCACCTTGCACGGTAGCACCTCCGCACAAGTCCAGGCCAATAGGTTCCGTGCAGTGCGCGGTCAGAAATAACAGTGGATTTGATTTGGGAGTTATGGTTGAATCCTGCTACCGGCATTTCGTCTTCGCTTTACCGCTCGCACAAGTTCGGAGCTTGGAGGAGGAGAGGTATTGATTAGGACCCGTTGACGGGACAGGCTTTATGGTACGCCTAAAACGCTAATTATCAACGTTGTGGCTGTAACGCGAGGTACGAGCGCAATTTTTATAGAGCGTCTGTCTGGAGAGACTAAGTACGTTGTGGCTGAGGTGAGCTGGATCACAAAATCGCCGTCCAGAGTTGGAAGTTGGCAAGGGGATACATGGTGAGTGTGGTGAAGGGATTGCATGCCGTCCGCTTGGGTGCCGATTCAAGGCCTCCGAGTCCTCTTATCATTTCGGCCATCTCAGACTCGAACAAACAGGGCTGTTGAAACTACGTACTCCTGGATGGTGGAGGGTTTCTCGCCGCCAAAAGGTTTGGTGGATTGCAACATAATTCCCTGCGGTCCCAATCTGCGTCTAAGCGACATCATGCCAGTGCAAGCGTTGAGAGGAAGAGAATTGGATAGTAGCATGATCAGTCAATTTTCAATCGATCGCGGGCCCGCGGCTTCAAAAAAATGATTTACAACAGTATTTCCTCTGAAACCGCAAAATGCGAGGCAGCTTTCGCTTTTTCTTCCATTTTCCCCTTTTTTCTCACTCCTCGAATATTCTTCACCAAACGCGTTGTTTGGTTCGTATTTGGCCAGCTTTGTCTCGACGCGGTGCAGCCAAACAAACCACCTCTCAAGCTTTCACCGTCCTCACGTCCCATCCGCCATCTCCCCGTGGATTTCTCTCTGGAGGTCTGAAAAACGGCCAATCGCGTCTAAGCTGATTTGCTTGTGCTGTCAGAGCCCCCCCTTGGTCGATTTTCCCTTCGCAATTTGCAAATGACCCCAGTCGCGTCTGGAGACGACATCGACACCTTTGGGTTAGAAGAGTTCTCTGCGGACTTTCTTGTGGAGCTTGATCGGGCTGAGGAGGCTTTTCCGTCGAGGTACGCTTTGTGCGTCCTTTTTCCATGTGTCAAACCCACTGAGCGCCAGCGGCAGCTTTTGTGCTTTGCCTCCCAGCTCAATACTCACTGCCGATCTAATTGAAGGCGACGAATATGATCTCATGTTCTTGGAGCCTTGCTCTCAAGAGATGTCGCAAGCTTTGGAAGAAATGGAGCAGCCAGACTTCGTCCCCACTCAAAGTAAAAATCGCCAACCGTTAGTCTCAGAATTGGCTAAATATTCGACAGCTGCGGTCCTGGACATCTCACCGGGGAATAAAGCTCCCCCGGCCCTTCCGGAATTTGCTACCGTCAGGTCTGGTTCCCCAGACTCCGATGAAAGCTCAACCATCGCTCCGAGGTACGTCTTCAATTGTCCTGGGTATTCGTCATAGTGACTTGGTCGTTCCTAGTACACCGAGGTAAATGTCCCTGTCCCTGTTTACTGACATTATTAACGGTACACGACAGCGCCCGTGTCAAACCCGAGCCATCCTCGCCCGACACGTCGCCGGCTTTGTCGTCACCCAAAGCTTCTCCGAATAAATTCACTTCCACTCGCAAACGACAGCGTTCCGTATCGGACTCTGACGACAGTGTGCGCACTCTGTCCGCCCCAACCTTCCGCACGCCACTCACCAGATTTTTTCAGGATTCCGACGACGAAGTGGAGCTAAAGAAACATAAGCCCTACCCTCAACCCACCCACCTGTCTCAATTCTTCTCGGCGTATACAAAATTCGAATACGACCCCTCCGGGCCGGCTTCTCAGCAGTTCCAGCAACTCCGTAGCATCTATCCGCCATCGGAAAGAAAAGCGCTAGTCGAAGGATACAACCGGGCGCTCGGTCTCACATTCAGCCAGGAGTACGGCGACGACGTCAACAGCCTCGAGAACTGGCAGAGACTCTGTCGCGTCGTCGAGATTCCAGTTCCTGATTCGCTCGAAGAGTGTAAATACGTGGGTCGAACGGATAATGGAATTGCACGCGTCCTGACCCGATAATTTGCTCTAGGCCATCGAGGACGCGCACGTCAACCTCGTAGATCTGTTGGACATACTCACAACGGGAGAGGCGGTGCATCGCTTCCCGACCGAGCGAGCCCTGAGTGTCTACACTCTGGCTACAGGGAAGATCTTCCCGCGTTCGAAGCTGTACAAAGGTGATTTGCTCAAGTATCTGTTGCGTCGAATTTTCCGGCCGCCAGCGGAGAACGTTAAGCGCCGTGGTGGGGTGTGGGTTAACCGTACGCCATGACTGGTGCTGTTCTTCGTCTATTTGATATGCTGTTCCGAAAGTTCACCCTTCGGAGCTGGAAGATCGGCCGAGAACATTTGCGTGCTCGTCTGTCTAACTGCAGCTTGGCAGGGAAAATAAACGCAAGACGTCCGATTACCTACCGGCGAAGATTCAGAGGTGTTTTTGTTATAATGCAGTTAACTTGCCCCTTCGACAACGAAACGTTGTTTATCAACGTATGACGCCCTGTCTAACGTCCGCGCGCACGCTAGCCATCACCACTCGTGCTTGAGACCCGGACCAGGGATTTAGGATTGAAGAAGAACGCACCCCGAACTATGTACATAGAACATTCAAGATTAATTTTGTTTGGCGTCGAGTTGAACACACTTTAATTTCCCGAACGTGGTTTCCCAGGGTTCACTTTAACTGCGAACCAAGTGCGACTTCAATATTAATATTCTACTGACTTGCAGCATAGGTTTTTATTGATATCTGAACCCTCGCAAGCCCTACAGCTCAAGCCCGCCCTAACAAGACGTACTTTCCGACTCTTGTTGGTCCCCCCCGTTGAAGTTGCACAAGTTATGTCAACCAAAGCGGTTTGGAAGTATTCAAGAGCTCTTCAGCAACCCCTTCGGAAAGTGTACGGTGAACAAGATGGTGGCAGCAATTAGCGCGAGCGACGCATTTGCCGCGAACACGAGATTTGGATGACCGATTGTCGACAAGAATGCAAAGAGGGCGCCAAAAAGTGAGACAGTTAAAACCAGGGCGAATGTCTGTGATATTATCAGAGGACCGCGGATTGAGCATTGGAGGAGATTTCACTTCAACGATGGCAATCCCCGCTAACGCGTCCGACCGGCGCGCGTCGGGCACGATGGCGGTCAGGACACCTTTGGCGGCGGGTGCGGTGCCCGATGCGAGCGGGAGAATTGTTGCCGCAGCCAGCATGTGCCACGATTGCGAGTTGAGGCCGACCAACGCAGTTACGACTGCGTCGACAAGGATTCTTCGTAGGATGTCAAATCCGTTGTCGCAGGAATTCAATGGTACAGAGGACTCACGACCAGCGGACAAATTCAAGATCGAATCCACTTCCGCGCATTTTATCAACGGCGGCCGCGTCTTCCGAGTCAACGGTTGGCTCATTGATGCTAACGGTACTTGCTCTCCGTTGCCGGCGAGCATCGGACCAAACTCGACCAGTTTTAATGATCCATGGGAAAACGAATGTGAGAAACCCCGCGCGAGAAATTGCATTGAGAGACATCCTGTTCAGTTAATGATCAGGACGTTGAAACGAGGTGGAGTTGGAAGCAAACGAACATTCTACCGTTGTCCCCTGGAGTATATCCGTATCGATTTGTCGCGGTCAACTGCAGCATCATGGGCTGTAAGAAAGTAGAAGGAAAGGAATCAGATCTTTGTTGAACCGCGATGAAATCTGGTCCTTACCACATATTGCGTTGCCAGTACGGCAAAGAAAGCGCCGAGAGCAAGCAGTGAGAGCCCCCAGAAGCGGCCGCTGCGATTCTCATATTTCGCGGGTACGAAAATCACTAGCCCCGCGAGAAACGCCCACCGTGATTTGGCTCCGGCTTCATTGGCTGCAGAGCCAGCAGGAGGGATATAAGGGAGAAGGAACGCATTGAAGAGGACGCTTATGACGAGGAGAGAAAAGGTCCCCGCGAACGGTGCGAATAAGCTGATGAGCTCATACGTAGCCCCGCCAACAACGTAACCTGGGGATAATGTTCAACGAGTGTTGACTGCGAAAGATAGACGATAATACCAAAGGCCGTGCCAAGCATCACCATCCCGGCCAGGACGCCAAAGGCGGCCGTGCGCTGCTCTGGTTCGACAACCTCTGCGATATACGAATTGACGACAAGGAGATACCCAGAATTTCCTCCGAGGAGCCCGAAAAGCTGGGAGGCCTGGACGATGGCAATCCCTACTCGTCCCTCTGTGAATAAAACTGGGGACGGTCATCGGACATCAAGATTATCTTAAATGAGCGACTTACCGGCATGCATTTGGCAGGCGTTCCGAAACGTGGGCCAGATACTCTGTTGCACGAGGGCGGCCCGCACTCCCCAGTGACGAATCTGCCAGGCTGTGAAGAAAAGGTTTAGAGTTCCGGAAATCTAATGGATGTTAGTGAGGTACTAGTCTGGAGACAACCACGCACCGTGCCAATAACTCCCATGAGACTAATGTCGCGGGCGGTGACTGCCTCAATGGCGCCGACGGCGCACGCGTCACCTGGTCCAGTGTATCGGGGGTGTGTGGGGTCCTTGTAGTACTCCTCGCAGTTGAATGTCCTGTAGAGAAATACGATGGTCGTCCACGGCTGGAGGTTAAACGTTCAAAGCTAAACTCGGGCAACCTGGAAAGACGCGTACGAAGGAGCAAGTGAAGGCCAGGAGAAAGGCTGCAAACAGGACTCGGTGATACGGACTGATGCCGTTCCGCTTCAACTCGACAGATTTCGGCGCCAACAGTGGTGTTTCCTCGGTAGAAGCGCTCATGGTTGAGTGGGTGAAAGAAGTGGGAGAAGGTTTCGTTCGGCGGTTGAATGTGGGGTCATTTATCTGATTAGATTTTACGACATGAAGATCTGAGTACCCTCACAGTTTTCGCGATACCTTCACAGTCTTCGCGTAGTACAGCCTGATACGCGTGAGCCTAGACTGGCCGCGGGCCTGCCTGGGCCGACCAATATAAAGCTCACCCGTCGCGCCAGCCGAGCATTTATGCCCTCAATCGTTGCGCCCCATAACTGCGTCTGAGCACCCAGACTGAACAAATGTCCTCTAAGTCAGTTTTCAACCGCAACAGCTCGCGAAGAAATCTCACAGCGCTGGATAGAATACGCGGCCCAGGGGATTTGAGCTCAATGGCTATGTATGGGCTTCAATTAAATAAGCTCTCTGTTTATTCGAGTCGCAGCATCGCAGTCGTCCAGAAGGTCAGGCGGCCTGATACAACTGGAGTTTCAGAGGAAGGCCCAGAGTTGGATGGGGAACCCATTGTCCGGCAGCCAGCTAGCAAGAGTCGTCTGAGTCGAGTCTCGAGCGGAAACAAAGCGGAAGACTCCGAAGGCTCGGAAGAGTGGTTGGACAGATGCACGTGACCTCCGGATTGATGCGGTCATGTCGTTTCGGCCGATGGATGCCGCCTGCGTTCACCGTCTTCGTCCATCACGGGCGCACGTACCATTTGGCTCGTCGTGCAACAGAAAACTTAAGTTTCAATGCACAGAGGCTTCCGACTCGCTGCCGATTCCCTGGGCTTCAACTGACTGGGCTGTATGCGGGCCTAGACTCCTAGTACTAAGTACTTACTGGCTTAGTCTGGGAAGGGTCTTACGGTTCAGTGCTTTCTGCTGGTGGCCTGGGCTCTTTGCTCAAAGATGGGGATACTCGGCGGGTGTTGGCGCAAACTCCGTGGGGAAAACTTTGACTGTGAACAAAACTATCAAGACGGCCTGACCTGACCACTGGATTATTCGTTTGGCTCATGAAAGTAAATTGGCGGGATCGATGGCCGGTACTGGGAGTTAACTTGGGCCGTGGAATGGAGAGCTAACAGTGAGAAAGGCCTGTTTGGGATACAATTAACAGATTTGGCGGCCCGCCAAACGGACAGGATCTGTGTAATAATCTCCGGCTTAGTCCTAATCTGGTATGGAGACTATACAAGATCGGGAAAAGCGACAACTCCCATCGACCGAAAATATATAAGCCACTCACATCATGGTGCACTGCACATTTCACCCGCAACTCACAATGCCCGTGCCCGTGCCTTCTCTTGGGAGCTTTGAGTACGTCGCACAAACCAAGGTTGACTTTCTTTCTCGTATGTTTTCAACTTGACTGAACCGTTTCCAGGAAGAGCTGCCATGGGCAGACCTCATTACCCTCGACCTTAGCCTGTACGCGAACCCGCAAGGTCGGAAGGATTTGGCCAAGATCTTGATCACTGCCGTCCGCGAGAAGGGGTTTTTCTACGTCAAGAACTTCGGCGTCCCGCACGGGGCAGTGAACCGACAATTCGATATTGGAAGGCAATTCTATGAACTGCCTCTGGAAGAGAAGTTGCAGTACGTTGCCGAGGACTTTGCCAAGGGTGGTTTCAATGGATATATGCCTGCCGGTCGAATCATGTTAGTGAACTCCTTCGGTTCAACGTTGAACGTCTCAAATATTCTGTAGCGTCGATCCAAATACGGGTCTTAAAGATAAGGTCGAAGTGTATAATATTCCTAGTATGTGCGCACATTCCCATCGGAGAACGAGCTCACCGATTAATTCAGAGTTCAACGGCGACTTTGCGCACAACCATCCACATCCTGTCGCGAACAACTTACCTGAGATTGAGGAATTTGTCCGCGTGCGTGCTTCTTCGAACTAGAGTCGAGAGACCGACCTGACTCGATATTCTACTTGTAGTCGGTGCATGCGAAGATAGTTGAACCGCTTCTCACCTTGGTCGCTATCGCACTGGAGCTCCCTGAGGATTACTTCACCAAGATCCATCAATACGATGTAAAGAGCGAGGTTCGCCGCGTTATTCCTCTCGCAGTGCACGATTTCAGACTATTTTTACGCCGTTGCAGGATCACATCAGGTATGCCTCGGGCTTTCGTTATGCTACTGTACTAAATTAAGACCCTTACCACACAGATACATGAAATGCTCAAAGCACCCCATGAGCGATAACGAACGCCTCTCTAGCTGGGTCCCAGGCCACACAGGTATGACTCCCAGCGACCGGGCAACCCCCGCTATTGATGGACGTTCCCGCCTATTAGATCTCGGAAGCTTCACACTGCTTTTCCGACAACCGGTTGCGGGGCTGCAGATCATGGATCCTATAACGGACGAATGGAAATGGGTGAAGCCGCAGGAAACGATGTTGACGGTCAACGCCTGCGACGCGCTGCAGCTGCTCACGGGGGGATACATCCGAAGTACTATCCACCGTGTGATGCCGCCGCCGAAGGACCAGCAGCATGTTGACCGCCTGGGGTTGTTGTATTTCTCGCGGTATGTCGCGGGTTGCGGTGTTCCATTCTCTGTAGTTCCGGACACTGATCCGTCCCTATTTCTCTACTAGTCCTCGGAACGACATCAAGTTGGCAACGATCCAAGATTCCCCCGTCCTCCATCGAGAGGGATATGTCAGGAACCCCTTTGAGGAGAGCGGGAATCCTGTGCCCACTATGGAAGGTATATTGCCATTACGATTTTTCTTTCTGACGTCCGCTCATCACCGCATGGCTAGAATGGGTATTTGCGAAACAGAAACTTCAGGCAAGTGCTTCTTCTTCCTCGCTGTTCTCCGAGCGCATCCACTGATCGTGGGGTGAACTATAGCGCACCCTCTATCTCGGTCCACCACGGGCAACCAAGGAGGTGTTGCCCGGGTTCTCCGACAAGGTCTATACCTGAAATCTCACGTATAAATTCGTTCTCAATCTTCGGCGGTATCTCATCAAGTGTTACTTTGATTTCATAGCATGTACTATTTCCAGTGTATTTGTACCACTACTTCAGCGGCGGCGAACGAAACTGAACCTAGAGTCGTGGGAAATCTTTTTCATTTCTGCTATCATACTCTCAAAGAAGGAAATTCCCCGATGGGACTCCGTTACATCAACCATGATTTTATGAAAGGCGGCATTGTCCCAGTGGCGCACAAGGAGGACCAGCACGGTGATGTACTGTTCATCAATTCGGCGGCGTCAAGGTTCAAGACGACTATATCAAGCTCATTATAACCACATCCTGTATTTCGTTGGACCTAGTGACTACGAGAACCGTCTGAGTGGCGGCGCGAAGGGCGGCTATAGAGCAATTCAGCGCCGAATGATCTTGCGACTTCACGGCAGTTGAACTAGGCGCCACCAACATTAATATTCCAAGTGAACTCTTTGACACGAACTGTTTAATTGATAGTTCACAGGGCAGTAAGCGGTTCCTTGCCGCCACGAGACCGAAACTGGAATGGGACGGTGACGACCACGAGCTTAAGCTC
The DNA here is from genome assembly GCA_029378385.1 of Mycena metata. Taxonomy (NCBI): domain Eukaryota; kingdom Fungi; phylum Basidiomycota; class Agaricomycetes; order Agaricales; family Mycenaceae; genus Mycena; species Mycena metata. The sequence goes on along the minus strand of JARKIB010000319.1, from coordinate 45,470 downwards.
CCTTCCATCGGCCATCGGATATTAACATCTCCCGAATCGTGCTAATCACGCCTAATCAACGATCAGGAACGCCCCCCGCGCCAACTTAAACAATGTTAATTTAACGCGAACGGAGTTACCACTTTCGTGCTAATGGCCGGGCGCCGTTTGCCTCAATAGCGTGCCATCGTGGGCCTGAGGAGAGGCACAAAACCGGAAAATAAGTTCAGTAGGCCTAGCTCGGGCGGTGCGATCACGCGCGGGATGTTGCGAACTCCGGAGTCGCACAGTGCTGGGTTTGGTCGAAGGTCTAGTGTGAGACTTCGGTATAGTCGCTAGGTCGATGATATATTTTAGCCATACTGTCTCTATATGTAGGGGAGCAACGGTCCAGCGACCGTGACATACCCGTTGCCTCTTTTTCAGGCAACGGAGGCCACCGTGAGCGTGACCGTTGCTTGAGAAGGCAACGAGACCACATTTCTCACCCCAAAATTGAAAAGATACAAGGCGTTGTAGCACTCATCTGGTGTTTCTTCAACAAAAATCCCAAGTTTATGGCCATTCCAACCTGTTTCCAAAGCCGGGGGATTTTTTGGGATTTTATTCGGGAATGTCACGATTTTTAAAGCAACCGAGCTCACCGTTACCGTGACGAAAGCAACGCAACGGGCGGTCCGTTACCGTGACCGTTGCTCCCCTACATATAGAGACAGTAGTCGTCTTGAACATTGACCCCGCCGAGTTGATGAACAATAATACATCACCGCGTCGGTCACCGGTTGAAGGAATGGAGTGCCATTTGGGAATTTCCCTCTCTAAGGGTTCCTTCGATGGCAGGAATGGAGGACACCTATCTCGTTATTGACTCTAGGTTCGGTTTCGTTCTCCGCCCCTGCGAAATGATGCAGAGATTATTTGCTTCCATGAAGTGGTGGTAAATGCCCTAGAAATAGTACTATCATCCCCCCATGACAATGCCGAGAATGAGTTAGCGTGTCGATATTATACAAGGCATCTTCGAGAAACGGCAACAATGAAACACGACCTCGTGACCGCGTTTTGACACGTTCTGTGGCAGTGCCACGGCCGATAGGGGCTTTGGGCGATCAATTATGTTTATCCTTTCAAACGTCCACTAACACCGCAAGATCGTCGAGGCCAGACCTATGTAGAAAACCTTTGACGACACAAATATACGCCCGATCCCTCGGAGGCTTGATGAAAAAAAAATCCTCCGCAGCGAATCTGTCATCCCAACGAGTTGGCAATCACCCTTTCGGAAGAAAAGAATTTTGCCACGGGGGCGCGTTTCAGGGTTATTTTTTAGTTTTCTGATCACAGTCGTGTTGTAATCGTATTCGTAGCTAATGAAGGCCACGACGATATCTAGGCTTTGACCTTTTGTCTGCGAATCAACCTGAATCCCCTACTTCATGAGCTCGATGCTCCGCTGCGAGAAGTACGCCGCAGTGCCATCCCGCGGAGCCAAGTTGGGACTGCCTGTCAAGCATCTAAATATATGACCTGAATTACTTCAAGCCCCTGTGCAGGTTGAAATGTTCCTGTCCAGGGTCCGTTATCGCGCTCCCTTATAACTTGGACGACCTACGTCACTCATCCTCGAGGTCTCCCCATCCCACCCACCGCTCATTTGGCTGCAATTAATTGTTACAGAAAATGCACCTCACCTCAGTCCTCCTCACCGCCGCCGCGCTTCTTACGACATCCGCCTCTGCCGGGCCCGCAGCGGGGGTTTTAAAATTCAAGCGGGATGGCGTCCGGTCGCCGGTGACGAATGCGATGCGGATGGCGGCGGGCTATGGGCCTGCGGCGCCGTTGGATATTCTGATGGCACGGGGGGCGGGATACGTGCCTCGCGGTACGTTACAGCTAAAGCTGCGCACTTCAATGAACTCACGATTTCTTTTTCTTTTCGTCTAGCATCCCGCCTCGAAGCCCGAATCGCCCCTCCAACGACAAGCGCAACACCGCCCAGTACCGTGTGTGGTGTGCTGCGCGTCGACCAAGCGTCGGGCGGGACGCTGGGGTATATCTCCCCAACCGTGAACGCGAACGGGGAGTTCACGCTCGTGGCGGATCAAGCGGGTGGGGTGGTCGCGACGATACCCAACCCACTCATCCAGACGGCGAATATTAATATCGAAGTCACCACTATCGTGAGTTTCCTTCCTTCGCTCTCAACATCAGTATCCCGAACTGAAGTGTGAACGTGTCCGCAGAGCGCCCCCATCTGGCCCTACTTCGGCGCGTTCATCAGCCCCAACGTGGTTGAGACCAATAATTTCGGGACGGCGGCCAACACGCATGCGCTCCTCGGGCCCACCAATCTCGGTCAGTACTTATTCACACCCGCGCAACCATTCCTCGCGTTCTCGCTAACCCCTACACTACAGCTCCCTACGGCCCCTCCTCAGCCGTCGGCACCGCCTTCCACACCTTCAATGGCCACTACGCCGAATCAAACCTCGAGACCGCCATATGGACCCTCAACGCCGCGACGGGGCAGTTCAGCGTGAATTGGATCAATGACGCCCCGGCTGCTAGTGAGTTTTCCCTCTGTCACAGTTCGATTGCGCGACTAGGAGTAATATTAATGCTGCGAGCGATTCAGCGGTGGTCCCGGCACGCATGATGTGGTCCCCCACGCAAAAGAACCTGCTCATTACTTCCCGGGTGACGACGGCGAATTTCAACGCGGCGTATGGGATTGGTGCGGCCTTCCTCCTTCCTTTCGTTCCAAGCCGACGTTGATATTCGTTGTGTTCTGCATTGCAGATTTCGTGGATGTGGTGATGACTTTTGTGCAGAATCCATAGAGGTTGAAGCTGAAGATTGAAGAAAATGCAAATTTAGAGGGAGGGGTGAATAGAATAGAGGGAGGGGATAGATAAACGGACATCCTTAACGAACAATTGACGATTCGGTAGCACTACATGATCTGTATTACCTATTGTGTTCGAACTGAAAGTGATTCTCTTCGTGGTTTCCTTTTTTCGCCCTGTGCAACTGGGTAGAAAAAGAAACCATCGTTGGAGTTATGGTTTGCTTTTTCGTTCGCGGGCCTACTCAACAAACGACCAGGAATTTGCTTGGCCTATTTTTTTGCTGCGCCTTGCTCGGTCACAGAAAATAAAAAATGTGCACGCGCTATTTACCTCTGTTTACCGCCAATACGGTCCCGTGATGCTTGACGCGGTGTGTATCCCTGTTGTGGTCGCCAGTTTATAAGGCGACATTCCATTCCCACCCTCTCTTGACTCCTTACCACCACCATCTCCGCACTTCCAATGGCCAAGACCGCCACCGGTGCGCTATTCACTTTCCATCCCTCTCCTCCGCGTTACTGACTCGATCGACGTCTGTAGTCACCAAGACCAAGACCGCGACAAAGGAGGCCAATGCGAAGACGAAGAAGGACAAGGACGCCAAGCCTGGTTAGTCTTTCCTCCCTCCCCTCCCTCTGTTGACTTTGAATGGCATCTGACGCGTTTATTGGAGCAGAAAAGGAGAAGCGCCCCTTGACACTCTACCAGAAATTCGTGAGCGTGGAGCTCAAGAAGTGGAACGAGGAGAACCCTGAGCTGAAGGGTAAGGGTGGGATGACTGCTGTACGTCGTCTTATCATCGTCCCTTCCCCGCGTCCTTCATTGCATCCTTCATCGCTGTTCTTCGTCCTCATTCTCTTCTCATCTTCGCCTTTCCAGGTTGGCGCCCTGTGGGCCGTGTCCGACCAGAACCCCAACCGCGGCAAGCCCAAGAAGGAGCGCAAGCTCAAGGAGCCCAAGGAGAAAACCGACGCGACGTCCAAGTCCAAATCCAAATCCGATTCATCCACGTCCAAATCCAAGTCCAAGAAGGAGGAGCCCGAGGAGGAGGAGGAAGAGGAGGAAGAGGAAGAGGAGAACGAGAGCGAGAAGGAGAACCAGATCGAGAGCAGCGATGATTGAGGTGTGTGTCCGTCCTTTCTTGCATCCCTTCCCTTTTCCCCCCTTCCTCGTTCTTCGCCACCGACGCTGACCACTTCCCTTATCTCTGCAGCACCCACTCCACCGCGCCCTCTGCTCCATGTATCCTTATCCCTCTGCTCTGCTCGTCAGCCCATGTCCCCATATCATTATTATTCCCCCATCGTCTGTATTCCTCCTCACTGTTGTTGTCGTTATTACTGCTGCCGCTCCATAGATGAATGATACCCCGTTGTATTGCTGCTGTACTCTTCCTGCCATCGCCGCTCAGTTCCCCGTCGTGGTCCTCTTCCGCCGTCGTTCATCTCTGCTCAGGTCCACCATCTCATGTCCATCCTTCCGACCCTTCGTTGCGTTCGTCCTACCTTTCTCTTACCTGCGTTGCTCTCCTTGGTAGACTTTTATTGACTTCCTGCCTCCCTGCTTTGCTGGAGTCTTGGCGTCGGGGTCCCGCACGCAGGCCTCTTTACTTTTCCTTCCTTCCTTTTAAATTTTCTCACCGCGCGCTCTCTCTCTGCACCCTTGTTTTTCGAGTCTTTGCGGCCTCGCTTCCTCGGTCCCGCACGGCTGTCAATTATTGAAGCCGTCGGGCGATTCCGAGTCGGGGTTTGGGATTCCTGTGCTGCCGCCCTCCACTGTGTTACTATTCCTTTGGTTTATTCTGTCCCTCGGCGCATTTCCCCATTTCCTCAATCTCTCCTGCAGGGTGCGCCCATTGAAGGAACAAAAACGGGGTTCGCGGGCGTTTGCGTACTTATCCAACTACTGCAAAGCGGAAGTCACTGGGACCAAGCTTAAGGTTCGAAGGAACGGGGTACGTAGCTACCAACACTATCCTCATTGAAGCTTCAGCCACGACTGCCTCGGTTCTTCAGTTTTGACAGCGCTTTTTCACTACTTGCAGAAAATCGATGATGGGTTCAGAGCAACAAGTAAAATGTCGTGCGAGTGGGGGTTCTAGCAGTCCGACTGCGACGTTGTGTCGGCGCTGCTTGTTCGAGGAGCGACAGCGACGAATTTGGTGAAACTGTACTTCCATGTAGACTCCGCTGATCCGCGCTACCGGCATGGTTGGTCCCGCGCTGGAAGATTGAAGCTCCGCTCTGCCGTGGCCGGCTGAACTTCGCTCAACCTACAATGTTCTTCCTAGGCCGAGCGGTGCGCGCCTACGATCTGCATTGTCTCTTGTGCTGTTTGCACAGATTCAGGCGACGACTACTTGGTATTTGAACACGGTTCAACAGGTGAAGTTCTGGAGCGGCACTGGCAAATTTAAAGTAAGCGAAATACATACGTTGCTCTAGTACGTACCGCACTCTACCTCACTCCTAATAGCTTCAGGATTAACAGTATGCCAAGGAACTAACAAACCGGGTTCGATTCCCGGGCATCGACAAGACTCTGCGTACCTGTTCAACGCGTTGGGCCCGAGACTTTGACCAGGGTTCGAAGGGATAAGTAGTTCGTCTGGATGTTTCGTTTGTGCTTAGAGATTTTAAATTCACAGTCCTCTCATTCTCTCCGAGTTAGCTCAGCCGATCGGAACACTCAGAAACTCAGCTAAACATTGCTAAGCAGCAGCACCCACGGGGATCCAACACAAGCTGGCTGCTCATCTAGTCATCCTATCCTCATTCACGTTTCAGCTACTCACTCCCTTAACTAGCCAGCCTTGTCGTGCGGCAAAGAAAATTCCACGTCCTTAGCTTATAAACCTGCTACCTCAACCTCCTTTCTTTATTATGAACTCCGCTGATCTTCAGGTATCCCGCGTCGGCATCGGTGATCGTCCCTACCTGAAGGATCAAACCTCACTCTGCCGATCGCATTTCTCTTCGGGCCGAGGTTCGGCCTCAAACTCAGTGACCCGGTTTTCGCATCGCTTTTGCCTTCTCGTTTTTGGGAGGTTCATGCTTCTCTTCCATTCGAGGGAATAGCCTACACTTCGGGCGTACCCAGCGCACCACGAGTTTTCTTCAAGTCCGGCGTTCTGGAACACTTCTCAGATTTTCTTGTGTGTATTGCAGCACGCAAATACCGCACATACTGTAGGATTTCTCGCTCCCCGCATTATTACCGCTCTTTGGGGAATGCTTTTGGTCTCAATGTACTCACTGTACTCACAATTCGGCCTCGACACCGCTATTCACGCGCACGCGCACGATCCAGCCCAACTAGAGTCTAAACCACCAGAAAGGTACTCCCGTTCCTTCCTCGCGATTGGTTCATGCGCCATACATCACCCTGCGACATTGACCTATTGAATAACTCATTTCCCGCAAGACGCGCAAACTCTTGGTGGGTAGCATTACGTGGCAAGATCCAACGTTTTAGCAGGTCTTCCCGGAACATCCACTTTACGCCCCTGCAATACTCGTCGGAAGCTAAGGTAGCGACATACAAGCTCGACAACCCCACGTGACATGCCCAACGGCAGCGACTGTAAGCTTGTGAAGGATAAATGAGAAACCCGGTCCAACAGTCTTGTTTGAATGTATCTCATGAACATTCCCAAATATCTCGAGCAATTTTAATAGAGAAGTGAAGGACTAGTTCCCATATTGATGTGACCCAGCAATTCCATCAATTCTCGGTGATTTTGGAAGTTGAGTGGAACTAGTCCTTCATTTATTGATTTAAATTCTTCAAGATATTTCAGGATGTTCATAAGAAGCATTTAAACAGGTACAGTAGTTAACTGGGAAGCGAAATGCCACCGTGTAGCGAAATACCGCGCCGTTGAGTGCCTTCACATGCTCGGGTGAAGCCAAATTTTCGCCAGGTTATTCCTCTGGTAAGGAAACTCCAGTATGCAAAAGGAATCAGCTAAAAACTCATATTGCGCCCACGCAACACAGTTTGTTTGGCCCACTGTTTTGGCCGGTTTTCCGCTGTTTTCGGACAAATGTTTTGGAGATGAGGCTTGGATAAAGCAGAGCAGGAATTCTTCGCACACTCTCAGATGTGTGTTGAGGACCAATTACCTCCATCGTAAAGTTTCAAATCCTGAGAGTAAGGTGTGCGTCGAGGGATTGTGGTGCATTTCGCTTCCACGTGAGTGGCCCAAAATGGGTGCTCCGGAAAGGTTTGGCCCGTTCTCCATGAATACTACACCAAACCTCACGGAATCTTGGTTGGGCATGTAGCCTACATACCGGACTGTCGATATATGACATGACCCATGTCGATTTCGGAACCAATTTCCGCGTATGGTGCAAAATTCTTTGAACGTTTCGCTTCCCAGTTAATTACTGTATGTGGGACCCGATTTGCAAATCGGTTTGAAGGAGAGATGATTCAAAGCAAACTCGAGCGGAGCTTCCCAATAAGGTAAAATGTCACGTGGGGTTGTCGAGCTTGTGTGCGTCCGCTACCTAAGCTTATGAGGGCAGCACGTCTCGTGCAACGCGGACAACGTGTTCGTTAGTATCGCCTTATTGGTGTCAATTTGCTGTGTGCTGTGCATATGGATTAATTTAGTCGCCGCTTATGCATAAGCGGGGACAGCTGTCACGGCGGACAAGCCTTTGTCCTTTGCAGGATTGGCGCAGCTTGTCCTTTGACACGCCTCGCCCACGTCCTTTTACTAACTCCGGCCGCTTTGGCCTTTCGGAGTTTCCCGCGGGCACGATGCAGCCACGCGTGTTCGGATGTTTCCGAGAAGTGAACACGTTCAAAATGAGTTTTTTTTCTCTACTGTGCTTGGTTTTCATCCAAGAATTCTCGGAGATGATTGGGATTGAACCTACTGATATTCAGAATAGGGTTAGAAGCAAACTTTGAGAGAAAACGCTGAAAAGCTGAGGAAAACAGGCCCGAAGGATAAAGAATGGCTCTTCTGCTTTTTTCAACGGCCCAATTGGAATACAACTAGGTCTGTGAATCACTTGCAGCCAAGAAATTACCTCCATGTATTTTTTGGATGAACAATTTTGGAGGAGCATTCCCACAGGACACATATCAGGAAGGGTGTGACCGGCGGGCCCTGCCGCCCCCTGCCGCACTATTCCGGGAGGTCACACCCCTCGTCACAGCCCAGTAAACCAGGTGTTCGCCTCCGTATTTTGCGCTGGAAAAATCTGGAAAACTACTAGAACACTCACCTAGTCGTCCCAGCCAAATTCTAGGGGAATTGCATTGCTAAGGAAAACAGAGCACTGATTTGATCGTGTTCGGGGCATGTTCTGGCTCAGTTTTTAATGTTATACCACCAATCCTTCACACAGCCTTGTCCCCTCTGCTCATTCAATGACTTCCAACCATTCGGAAATATTTCAACAAGAACTGCGCCCAAGACAAAAAAAAACATTATTTCAGGTCATTTATCTCGCGGAAAACACCGAAAACACGTGGTTGCATCGTGCCCGCGGGAAACTCCGAAAGGCCAAAGCGGCCGGAGTTAGTAAAAGGACGTGGGCGAGGCGTGTCAAAGGACAAGCTGCGCCAATCCTGCAAAGGACAAAGGCTTGTCCGCCGTGTGTTCCACGAGCGCTTGTAATCTCTTCCTTCCACCAACATCCACCACAATCGATGGACAGCGAGACCTACTTAGACGGCGAGGACATCCCCGTCCCGTCTCCGGACGAGCCCGCGTTCACGTCGTAAGCCCATTCCTTGTATTTGCGTTTACTAGTACCTCGTGGCTAAGGGCGCTTATCAGGTCCGGCGGCGGCATGTTTGCGGGCTCACAGTACTTCACGATAGCTGGAGGGACGTTCAACAACAGCACAAATAATTATAATTATATCGCGGCACCAACGGTGCCCCCTGGTTCGTATTCCATTCACGAGTCTGGCAGATATTTACTCCTCCCAGACTTTCGCATGATTCCCATCGGGGATATAGACCTTCAGCAGGAACTAATGGTGAACAAAGAATTCGGCGTTGTGGGCCGCCGCGGTCGACGCGCACGAAGCTCTGTTCGGCGGGTGTATTCCGCGAAAATAGAGGGCCGACACTCGAAGGTCACGGTGGCCGTGTATCAGGGCAACGGTGCGGAGGAGGTATTAGACTGTCAATCCTTCTTGATTTAAACATCTCTTGATCCTGACATCGCAGGAATGGAAACGAGGCGTCGAGATGTATATGTCTGTCCGGTGAGAGTGCTATTCGATTGTCTCGCCTTGTCGTTGAATCAGATCCAGCCACCCGAATATCCTCCAGATTTACGGAGGAGCGAGATATGGAAATATACATGCCACAGTGTTCCATGGCGGTGGGGCGTTCAATTCCAGTGTAAAACCTCAGGCTAATCCTTGGTAGATCTGGTGCCATTTGAGCAATTCCTGGCTCCCCAATCGCCTATAATGACGGTGTATCTCTTTACGTCCTGTGTATGTACAATGATCACTCACCATGTACATGAATTTGACTTTTCTGAAGACAAAGGAGTGGAGAGTAGGTGAATTCGAACAATCGGGTTGCCTCCTGCTAACCTGCTGTTCACAGAAGGCGAACAATTATCTCAAATCACTGTGGCGAAGGGTCAGCGCGATATTTGAGTTTAGGCCCACCCTAACTTGTTCAGACCCTGAACAGCTGGGACTGTACGCTGTGGATACGAACCTCAACCGGTCGACTCTCCGTGGACCTCGTTACTGCGGATACTCAGACCGGTATCCATTTGCCTTCCTCCGCCCTTATTTCCGTTGAGACCACCCTCTCCACTTTCTCCGGTTCTTCAAACACAGAGGACCTTGCTATCCAGTCCCTGACACTGACGCAGTATCACCAGATATGCTTCGTATATTTGGGGCAATATCGAGTTGTCCCCACTTCCACCTCTGTGACGGTTGATATCGGAGCGGTTCTTTCCTGGCCGCCAGGACATCAATACGAGGAGCATATTGCGATTGCTCAGCTGACGGATGCTGACGGTCACTGTGAAGAGTGGTTTGGAAACGTACCTTCAGAGCTCGCGGGAAATGGTTGGAGGCGGTATCCGGTTTTTTTCCTGTTCATGTTGATATTCGCTCACCCAGTTCATTTCACAGTTACAGGGCCGACAACGTATTCAACACCGAAATCATGCTCACGGTGTATTTATCTGACCACAATGTGTGGCTTAGTCAAGCGAATTATGTCTTTAGCCGCGTTCGAATTCCTTCGAAGTCGGAGGATTGCGGTGTGTTTTGCATTCTGCTTGCGTTGTCCGAGGGATGACCAGTCAAAAAAAGTTCTTGTGGAGCGCATCTACTTTTCAATTGTGATCGGTAACGGAGGAGGGGAGTCAGGGGACTCTCCCAGTGGCTTTATATTTCTATGCCCAATGGAGGACCTTCGCGCCGGGCCCACTTCATTCCGGTGGCCGAACCGACCAGCGTACTGGTCGCTCGATCCCGAGGGTATCGAGGTTCTTAGCACGGAAGAGGCAGCTCAGCTCGGGTTCCCGCCGTTCCAACTGACTACGGAAATCCGTGGAAGTTTTTGGGATGCAAGCGTCTACGCCGGCCTTTGCAAATTCCACGAAGCAAAGGGATTCAATCCGGACAGTCAGGATGTTGCTCGACATCTGGGACATCCGCTTTACCAATTATCCCGGGATATGGGTTCTCCATTCACCCACGGTGAGTTGCCACTCTAGGTCGCCCGTTTTCCTCCATCTCCTCTTTTGACCCCCGAAATGAAGTAGATGACTTCAACGAAGCAGAAACAAATGGTGAGGAGGAAGTGGCCACGGACGATGAGTGGGCGGATGCACAAAGTTCACTGCATGAGGGTGGCTGTAAGACATCGCATTTCCCGTCGTCGCGACTGCTGACCGTCCGACCCCATCTAGGTTTGCGTTGAGCAGCAGGGTAAGTGACGTGAGGTCCACTGTCTGCGTGCGCTTACTATGCAACCCTCACCCTTCGAAGTTGACCAGGAGTCGATGAACGGTGAATACACCAGTACGATCCGCGACGCAAACTTGAAGCCACAAACTCCCAATGACCGCCTCACTGACGGAGGCTTCATTCATCGCGTCGTCGGGGCTCTGCGAAGCATTATGGTTGTGGAGGCGGACAACATAAATATCGATCCCATTTCCCCATTCCTGGTTTAACCTTACCGTTACTTATCTGAACCTTTGGTTAAACTTGTATGATTACTCTATTAATTCAACCGGCTTCGTACCCGTGTAGGGATTTCCGATTCGACGCAAACGGGGCGTGGTGCAGCCCCGCCAAGTTCGAGTGAACTAAACGATGCCGAACAGTGCAAGAAACATTCAACTGAATTTTCACTTCACACTCTGGGTCCCTAGTGTACCTTCCTAGGGCATCCCAACTGTTTGGATTTTTGGATTTTTCAACCAGAGTTTCAAACCGTGCGAACGATCAAATGATTCAAGGCTCTTGAGTGAAGGAAAATTAATTCACCGGTGGAAGTGTGTCGAGTCTCAGAACTAGTAAGCATCTATAACATAACGAGGTACGACTTGGCCGTTGTAGCGTCTGTTCAGAAGAGACTAGCAAGTATGCATAACAACTCCAGTATTCAACAAATATTCGTCTACGATCTGCAAACATATTTTGGATCAAAACGCCAGAGCCTCCGGACTTCGATCGAGATTTCCTCACCTGCTGGAGATTTTATATCTTCTGGGTGAAATCCAGTTGTGGCCGAGTTGTGCGTGTTTGGTTGATGCTTCAGATCCAAATAACCTCGCTTCTCTTCCTCCTGCCACTAAGCTTTTATGCCGCAAAAACGCAAGGTTCTCGTGGCTTTCGAGGCGGATGACTCGGGTGGTGATCAGAAGCGTCTGCGAAAACTTGCTGTAAGTAGCAGGGCGAAGATTCAGGTCCAATTTTCACTCAGCAATTCCGTGCAGGTATCCATCGAGACCACCGCCACCAATGCCGACCTGGCACGCGAAATTGCTGCAACAGTCAACGCGCCCGCGGTGTCCCTTGAAATCTCCGGTGGCTTCGAGCTCCGTGATCAAGAGTATGTTGATATCTTTGCTTCGCAAGAATTTCTCAATAGATTATTCACAGTGGAATTGACATGATCGCGGAAGGCGATATCGTGACCGCTCGTATATTCTTGGAAGCCTCGCAGTCTACCACACCTCTTCCTAAGACCGAGTCCAGCTCTGATACCGAGATGGGCGTTCCTCTTGAAGGCGAGTCGACTGGCATGAAAATTCGCTTTGTCACCGCAGAGCTCGCGCGTGCACACGCGAAGAGTACTCCCAAAGAGCAGAGTGAGCCTACCAACGGTCTAGTTGCCTTCGGTGGACAATTCGTGCGCGAGAATACGTCTCTAGTATGTGTTGCATGCTCGTTCCGCCGCCTACTCTCATAGTACGTTTTCAGAGACAACTCGAACAAGAGGCCGCGAAAGTTCTTCAATGGGACGCTCCCGAGCTTATGGCGCCAGATGTTATCGAGTGCGACCACGAGGACGGAGGCGCATGCAGCTGTTCCATTGCCCAGGAAGTCGAGCAACATGGCCTCTCAAGCACCCTCCACTGTCGTCTCAAAACAGACGGTTCGAACTGCGAGAACCCACGTTGCCCCTACTCTCACATCAAGCTCGCTAGTACGTATTTCCTCCGACCAACTCAACGTCCTAATCTCGACATGTAATCTAGACTCGAGATCGGATTCTTGTTCCATCTGTGGAGATGCTCTAGGTACTTAAACTCCTCACCAAATCTGCGGAAATATCTCACAGAACACAGCATTACCGTGCCCTAAATGTTCCACCGGTCTCGGGTCTGCTCAATGTCCGTTAGTTCAGGTACACTTCCTCCACCATTCCCGTGCTGTACCTGCTCATCATCATAGAATTCCGGATGTCATCACCTGCACCACGCGCATTGTTTGGGAGCTCGCAGAGCAAGAGGCGGCGGCTGCCCGTCAGGGTGCCCAGTTGCTAAATTTCCGCGAGAGGCTACTGTCTTCGGCCATAGCGAACCCCATCTCGTCGTAGTATGGAACGGAGATCAGATTGAGAACATCTCTCTTCCATTCTCGATGAACGGTGTCTCGCGGGACGCTCTTGTCACTATGACCACCGATGCGGTTATTGCGCTTGTGGAGAAGTTCCTCGAGCAGCAGAGCTTCGCGCGTTCCGGCCTCTCGTTACGAATTCATTCCAGAGACCCTGTCGCGGAGTACGATCCACTTTTCCCGATTCAAATCTTCAAGATCTAATTTGTGCGGTACTAGAACCGTGATATTTACCCAATCCACGCTCGTTAGCGTCTGCCCCGCCTCACTCCACCCGCGTCTGGACCATCGCCGTTTCCCCCTCTTCGCAACGAAGGTTCCCAAGGACGATAAGCGGCCTACACGGAGTCCTCTCGCTATCGATTTTTTCACCTCCCGTGGACCCATCGTCGCCTGTGGATGTACGCTTCTTGGGGATCTATTCCACGCCCCGGAGGGCGCTGAGAACTCGGTCTTGCTATATGCAGTGAAGCGGCGCATCGAAGTTGCCGAGACGCCTTCAGATAAGCGAAGTATTGTATCGAAACAGTCTATGTATCTCGCAGATGCGGCCTGGCACCCCAGTGTGCCTCAGACGCCGCGTGGGATGGCCGCCCTTCTGTCCTCGCTCTATCTCCTGGCCCATTCTGTTGGTCAAACCGGAGTCGCCGGCGAGCAAAAGGTGCTTGCGCTGGTCTACACCCTGTTCCGGTTTCCGCCTGCGGTTCGAACGTGTACGTTCCCTCCCTCTCTTGTAGTTGTGCATATTGATCAGGCTCTCAAATCTAGTGGCGGCGTTGTTTTTGAATAAAGCGCCGCGTCCGGAGGAAAAGGCTGCGCTTGCGGAGGCGTTATATCACGCTCTCGGAGAGTTCTCATCCCGTGGTCCGTCCGCGATTGTGACTCGGGACACTCGGCGTTTCGAAACGGTTTGTTTCCCCACTTATTTTGCGACCTACAATTAATCAATTATTTTCCAGGTTAGGATCCTTTTAGCGTATATCGCGAGCGCTGCTGGTGCGACGTCGGCCGCGCAACCACAGCGTCCCGTCGACGAGGTCTTGTTAGTATGTCCGCTTTCCCAAAAGCGGCTGGTGGATCCGGTAATGTTCAACGCCGCTATCGTCGAGCGCACGGTGGCGCGTCTGTACGCGGGTGGAGGCCCGCTCTTCCATTGCGCAAAGACGCTCGGTGACGCGACCGAGCTGACGGACAAGCAACCAGTCTGTAAACTTTTGGCGCACTCGCGAGGGATACGTACGGAATCGACCCTCATGCTGCGAGTGGGCGATATTGGAGCACCACCAGCGTCCTTTATGGCGACACTCGATGCCGCCGCGCGCGATTTTATCCAGGCGATCCGACGCGCAAACCAAACAGATCTTGTCACGAGAGGACCCTTGGAGCTCAAGTCTACCGATGTCGTCCCACCACAGATTGTCCTGGACCAGGACGCGTTCCTAGCGATTTTTACGGGGCGTGGCTGCGGTACTGCACGCGACGTCAATTTCTTCAGGCCGGCGTAAGTCGTTTCAGATTCGTCTTTATGTTTCTGATTGGCTTTCAGGAGCGGAGGGGACACTGAAGTTGATGTAAACGACGTTAGTTATGCACTCGAGAAGGTCACGATCACGCGGAAATTGGAGGATACGTGGCAGGTTGACAGCTTCGGCGAGGTCTCCGCCATTTCACGCCCCCCGGACGAGGTGGGTTTCTCCTGATCTCGTTTGTGCGTTATCCTCAAGATTACTTGCAGGCAATCGTTCTCTGTCTGGATCTAAGCCAATCAATGAATGAGCGCTCCGGTGTGAGCGAATCCGGAAATCATCCACACCGTGAAGCGTTCGACGTAGAGTTGGAGTCCGAAAAATTAGTGGATAAGCTTACCGGTCATTTAACGCGCCACGAGATCATGAATCATGGTGAGAGCAGTCGAATGAACCATTTTCCTCCCAATGATTTCTTCCCTCCCCACAGCGAAAGCACATCTGCGCGCTCAGCACGCGAGCTGCCATTACCCTTGGCGGACTATGCTTAACCCAGAGTCTGACGATTCCGACGGGGAGGATGAAGATGAAGACGAGGCGGACAATCTCTTGACCCATCTTGCGAAAATCGCATCGCGCGAGGCTTTGCGTCTTTCGCTCAAGGCCGAGGGGCCTAGCGAGGATACAGACGACGAAGATTGTGACGAAGATATCTACGGAGATCCGGTTGAAACCATGCCGCGGGTTGCGACTTCGGGTCCCATGCTTCAAGTTTGTTTCTCTTGTCGCTTGATTCTTACGGCTCATGCGATGTTACCAGCTTATTTGCTTTGTGGCTGCTGTGGCAAATAGCGACATGAACGACGAGTTGGTGTATTTCTTGAACAACATCGTCGATGATTCGAATTCTGGCGTGGTTGGGGTGGAACCTTTCGATGTGCCCCGAGCACTCCTCGATCTCCGGTGAGTTATATTGCGAGAGTCGTATAATTGGTATTGAGGCGTGGACGTTCCCAGCACGGGTGAACTTCTCTTGGACCCAGTTCGCCCCAGGAACGCCCCCGAGAAAACTTTCGTCAATGTGACTTCGAAAACTTGGTTCGAATCCCAAGCAACATGGCCTCAGGGCCAGTGGGCGCAGCATGACTCGGTTACGAAGCTCAAGAAGTCTGTAACGACTTGGGTAATATCGTTGGATGTCCTTCAGCTGTGATTATTGAATGTGTTTGCAGATCACCGGGACAGACCTCTTACCGAACATCAAGGGGAGCGCCAAGGCCCAAAGCATCTCTGTTACTCTTCGCCATACATTCAGAACCCACACGTGGACTCTGCTTCCTCAGACTCCGACCAAACTATTGTATGCGCTGGTAAATCGCGCAACAGAGGCCACCTACGCGAAATTTACCCTCCGGATGGCCAATTCCAACGCCGTCGTGATGCTCGCCGACGGTCTTCCCCTTGCGGAGACGCCTTTAGCGCGCGGGGGAGCGATCGAGATCACCCAGTTCACCCGCCATACGCGAAGGTCGTACGAGGTTGTCGTTAACGACAACCTTGTTGTTAACGACAACCTTACATTTTTGATGCCGCGCGATTCGACCGTGCTGGCTCTTTTGAGCTATGTCAGTAATTCTACGGGACTCGAGGTCTCTGAATTGAATCTTTGGTTGGTCTCTGTTATTCGTTTAGTTCTCGGCGATTACTTACAGTAATTCCTCTCCAGGCACGGGCTCACCAATTCGGGTGACGGTTTGCGCACTGGCCAAGTCGCCAAGGTCGACGCTCCCCTCAGCCAGTTTTCCTCTTATATGACGGACGGCAGCCAAACCACTTGTCAACTCAGCGAGGCAGTTGAAGACGTACCAAAGTTTCGGCACCTACGGGATTGACGTAGTCACCGTCGACGAGTTTCCGAAGCGTGCTGAACACAGGAAGCTGAAGCAGCGAGTCAAGGCCGCCGCTACTTCCCTCGGGAATATCGGAGGCGGTGGTGATGAGCGGTTGAAGAGAATTATGCGAGAGGTGTGTATGACTGAGTTCGCGAATTATTTTTACTTTGAACTCTCCACCCCAGATTAAATCGGTTGTGACCGATCCTCATCCGAATATTGATGTCTATGTGAACGACCGCGACATATCGTTCCTCAAAGTCATCCTAGAGGTATGGGTCTCGCATGCGGAAACCTTCTCCTGCGCTGTTATGAACATTGCTTCGGTAGGCTCCGAAAGACGCTGACTGTCCGTACAACGGCGGGACCTTCCTGCTCAGCGTGGATCTTCCGGCTGGTTATCCAAGAGACCCTCCCGAGGTCCGGTTCGTTACCTTCATCTTGCACCCCAACGTAAGAGTTTCCTCGCGTCCTACTCATATTTCCAGAATCTAATTTACCCAAAACAGGTGTCGAAACAGGGCAAGGTATGTCGCTGGATGCACGGAGCGTGGCCATGGATTAAACCACTCACTTACCTAGGTCTGTATCGCCGAGTTGGGCCGTCTGTGGTCCTCGGATATCACTTTGAAGGAAATATTCAGCTTGATATACGGGACGCTGCTCACTCCTGATCTTGAAAATCCTCTCGAGATCCAAGCGTCACTCAAATACTGTACGTGCGCATACGTCCTGCCTTTCGTTGCTGATTGGGAAATAGATGACGATGACGGGACGTACGCGCTTGCTGTCGCGGATGCGGTCAAGAAACATGCAGCGAAGACTCGCGCTGAGTGGCAGGAGGAACTCGATGACTGAACTGGTTTTATGTTTAATACCTACTCTATGTGTTCAACATTTCGATTTTTTCTTGGCAGTCACCAATTCATTATCGTTCGAACGATGAACCATTGAACTTTGTTGGATGTAAAAGAGAGGAATTCTGGCTTGTTAGGGCTCGAGATCTGCAGTCCAAACGAAGCCAGAGGTGGATCATGAGCAGCTTGGACTGCAAAGGAAACAATATGTGCCTATCTCTATCCCCCGCTCACCAGAGATTGAACGCTGTGATAATGTCCTTCGCGGTCTTGTCTCCTCATTCAATGGTGGACAGCCGCTGGAATCCCACAACGGGGATTTTGGAAGTAATCCGCAAGACTGGAGAAACGCCGGCTGTAACGAAGGAGCTTCGTATCACTCTCGATAATAAATTCTTTCCTGCCTTCGCTATCGCATGGCCCAGCGATTGTAAACGCGAAGCGTGGAACCGCATCGTCAACCGAGTCGGAGAAACCGATGGGGGTGAGGCATCCATTAATCCCATAGTAGATTCGGACGGTGATTATCGCCATTCGGGGAAGAGCTCCACGAGATTCGTCCGGCCGGGCTAGTCCGCCGAGAAGCTCTCTCTCTCTCTTTCCACCCCAGACAGAGAGAGAGATGACATTACAGTAATTAACTGGGAAGCGAAACGTTCAAAGAATTTTGCACCATACGCGGAAATTGGTTCCGAAATCGACATTGGGTCATGTCATATATCGACAGTCCGGTATGTAGGCTACATGCCCAACCAAGATTCCGTGAGGTTTGGTGTGGTATTCATGGAGAACGGGCCAAACCTTTCCGGAGCACCCATTTTGGGCCACTCACGTGGAAGCGAAATGCACCACAATCCCTCGACGCACACCTTACTCTCAGGATTTGAAACTTTACGATGGAGGTAATTGGTCCTCAACACACATCTGAGAGTGTGCGAAGAATTCCTGCTCTGCTTTATCCAAGCCTCATCTCCAAAACATTTGTCCGAAAACAGCGGAAAACCGGCCAAAACAGTGGGCCAAACAAACTGTGTTGCGTGGGCGCAATATGAGTTTTTAGCTGATTCCTTTTGCATACTGGAGTTTCCTTACCAGAGGAATAACCTGGCGAAAATTTGGCTTCACCCGAGCATGTGAAGGCACTCAACGGCGCGGTATTTTGCTACACGGTGGCATTTCGCTTCCCAGTTAACTACTGTATATTTGGAATCGGGGATCGGTTTCAACCATTTCAGAGGGGGGAAGCCTGGACAACTTCTCAGTTCCAACTCGGAACTGAAATCAAAATGCACATTTCAGTACTTACAAGGTCAGCGGCGATCGCAGTACTTTGCGGACGCATTGGTGGAGTCAAAAAAAAAAGACCCAAAGCACAGAGAATACCGTCTGGAACAGGCTCAGAATAGTGTGAAGAGTCGAAGAGCACGTACGGCGTCATGATATCTATCTACTGCCCCTATCTATCGATCAAACAAACGGAACGCCGACGGGCCGGGGAGGCCCGCTTCGATCCGCAACTTGCTTCTTACCAACTTGTCGTTATTGGGCTTCGCTTGGGCTCCTTGGTATCAAGCACTGGGACTACGTCGGCGCTCTTAAGTCCGTCTTGGGCCTTGAATTCCCGATTCAATCCGCACCCCAAGGGAATAATATTGCCAATGAACTAGGACGTGAATTTTCCAGTGTTCGCCCTAAAGGCCTTTATGGCAGGTCAGAATTTGGCAAAGGCCTTGCAAAGGGCAAAACCTTTGGCCAAAGGGCACGGCAAAGGCCTTTGATCAAATTCCCACGCGGTTCAACACCGGCAATTCTATTCGCGTTAAACACCATTTCTGCGCACGGCACTCTTCGTCTGAGTATATCTCCACCCCCATCATCTGGAATATCATCCTCAGCAGCATTAACCGGCACATCCTTCAATATTTTCCTCCTCTTTCATGACTTCTTGAAGGGTTTGCGTCATATGCTTTTTAATGCATCCCTTGCAGTAGGTTCTCCAGTGGTTTATTCTCTTTGACCATGAAAAAAAAACCCTTAGCAGGTTCAAGTCTGACATTTGTCGCGCCGGAGGAAGAAAAAGAGAAAAGATCAAAATGACAAATCAAAATGACGTGGGTCACACGTGATGGTCAAAGGCTTTGGCAAAGGGCAAAATCTTGAGTGAGATCCCCAAAGGCCGTTGCAAAGGCCCCTCAAAGGCCTTTGGCTGACAAAGGCCTTTGCCCTTGGGCGAACACTGGAATTCTCAATTTCGGTACAAATTGGACGCCGATGTGTATAATTCTTGGAGAGTTGAACTTCAAGAACGCTATACGTGTGAGTAGTTTTTTTTATTTTGAGCGAATGTATCGTCGCCCATGACACGTTTTGCCTTTACATTTCGTCAGGGCATTTGCTCGTTGCGGGTTCGTTGCCTTCACGGGTCCTTTTCTCCCTCATCCTGTTATTTCCGTGTCCTTGCGCTATGCTGACTACAACCCTCAGCAAAACTACTTACCCCAGTAGCTGCGGTAGGGCTCCAACCCGTCCCCGTTTTTGACGGGTTGACGGCCGGGTTTGGACGCGAGGTACGAGGCGCAGATCATGAATGCCCCTCCGTTGTGTTTTTATGTTTCTTCGGAGGGCCTTGGCGAGAGGGCTATGTGAGGTTCGGTGTGCACGCTGCGTGAATCAAAGGTACCAAGCTCTGAAATATCACGGCACGCGAGTTGGAATTTCCCCTCCAGCACTAGTAACTCGAATCAACGGCGGGCGTTATCCGACTTCAGCGTTGATATTCTTTCGGTGTCTCGCAACGCGAAATGCGCCGATTCCATTCACACGGGCAGGGGTAAAGTGCCGCTTTGCCGTTTCAAGTGCTGCAAATTGCCGCTGCCGCTGCCAACATTGCCGCTGGCGACTGCCGCTGTTTGTCACACTGCCGCAGTGTCACGTCAGCCGTTGCTGCAGCCTCTGATCGGGATTGTTCGACATTGCCGCAGGAGGACCGCCGCTGCACGGGGAGGTGTCCGCCTGTGCCCTTTGTCCTCTGTTCAAAGTGGACTACTATGGGATGGCTCGGTCTTCAACGAACATCTAAATATTTTGACTTACACTTGACTCACGACATACGCCGCTCCGGTGCTCACTACCGTTCAAAGCCAAACGGTGGTTTCCCCTCGCGACCACGCATTGTCTGCAATGAAAGCTTATATGCAAGTAGGGAAATGTGCGATTAAATTAAGGTAATGTTTATGTTTGTAGACATGAAGCTCAACCTTAGAGCCTCGAACAACCTTGATTGAACCGTACTGACTGCATTGAGACTTCCTGACGATTGATTGAAGCAGGATTTGATAAAATTGTTGTAGATGTGAACCTCAACCTTCGAGGTTTCGAACTGCGCCTTCGTTGAGGCGAAAGTGCCGCTTACCGTTTCACAGAATACATTGAATAGCTGCCGGTCATTGAAGGGAAGGAAAAATGGTGCGAGGGTACTCTCACGATTTTCGAGGACTGACAGCTCAATTTCGGAGCTTTTATGGATTCTAAGACCCACAATCGCGTACTTCTGAAGCCTCCTCCGCCTGGTGCGACATTTTCAAGGTTTCCTGTTGAAAAAATAGATTGTGAATAACTTGATGAAGAATCAGAACAACGAGCTTTCCTTTGTATTGAGATCTGGGAAACAGTCATCAAAGTCAGTGGAAGCACAAATCCCCAGTGGCCAAAAAAAAAACTGCTGCAGCGGCAGTGGGTACTCACTGCGTTCCACGATCGTCTGCGCTTAGTTGAGTGCAGGTACCTACGCAGATGACTATGTGTAGCCGTATTTGTAGCTATGTGTAGGTCAGCGTAGGTACCTACACTTGGCCTGCACTCCGCTGCACAGACTGATAGTAGGTACCTACACTTAGCTACACTCACCTAGGAACACTAAGCGTAGTCGCCTACGCAGCTCCGCAAATAGCTGCGCAGAGAGCTGGGTGTAGTTGGCTGGACAGAGGCTGTCTAGTCACCTACGCTCACCTACGCAGATCCGTAAATAGCTGCACATATTAAGTTTAGGAGACCTCGGAACGCAGTGACTTTGCCGCAGGGTGGCTGTGTTGCCGCGCACTGCAAGAGAAGACGGGAGACGGCGAGAAGGAAGGTGCTTCGGTGGCCAAGGGCTTGGTGACAGGGTTAAACCAGTTTGGACTGAATGTTATTGAGATTTTCCGAGACGGCGATGACTCGGCGTGAGTTGTCGAGGAGCAGCCTGTCGTCGATGTTGAATTGAGGAAGGTTGAACCACGGTTGAACTGTGGTTTGATCGGTTCAACGGTGGATATTGGGTGATTGACTGAATGAAGATTCAATTGATGTAGCTCAGAGTGCCTCGTAGCGTGCCTCGTAGCGCCGCATGACTTCCGCAGCCAACTACCAGCAGTGCCGCACGCCTGCGGCACTTTGGTCACAGTGCCGCACGTCACGCAGCCAGACTGCCGCAGACAATTGCAAAAGTGCCGCTGCATGCAGCACAATTGCCGCTGCAAAGTGCCAAAATTGCCGCTGACAAGTGCCGCAGACTGCCGCTGTTGCATGTTTGCCGCTGTTTGGTTGCCGCAGACTGCCGCTGCAAGTCAACTCAAGTCATCCCTCAACGACGCCAAGAGCCCTCAGCAAACCTCCAATCTATCTCCCAACTATCTATACATTGCCTAGGTATGTACCTACCTAGTAATTGAGCCCAGGAAGGCCTTTGAACACGTTGTTCAAGATGTGCCGCTGGTTGAATTGCCGCTGAGTGCCGCAGACATTGCCGCTGCACGCGGCAATGTCACTGCTGCGGCAAAATCACTTTGCCCCATTCACACCAGAGCAGGTGCTGCCTTTCCTGACAACTAGGAAAATTGCCTATCAATCTGCAGCATCCCACGCGTCTTCAAACACCTATGCGTCTCCATTCAATAGCAATTTGTGCCCTTAAACAACTCCTCTTAGACTCCGCGAACCTCTGCATGGCAATGCAGACAACGCCTTCATTCTTTACTGCCCTGTTGCTGTGTTCTGACAATCCAGCTTAATTTAGCCGCTTATAGACGCAAAAGCTGTTCCATGAGCGCTTAGCACTCTCTCCTTTTTCATCGCCGTCCACGAGCATCTATGGACACTGACACCTACTCGGACGATGAGGACATCTCCGCCCCGTCCCTGGACGAGCCCGTGTTCACTTCGTGAGCCTTCCGTCATTGTTTCCTTCCTCGTGGCTTAGGGCGCTTAACTTAGGTCTGGCGACGGCATGTTCGCGGGCTCGCAATACTTCACTGTGGCTGGTGGGACGTTCAACAATATCATGAAGATTTACCAAGCCGCACCAACTGTGCCGCCTGGTTTGCATTCCGTTCACGAGTGTGCGAAATATTTACTCCTTTCCAGACTTTCGTATGATCGCCATGGGTGACATCGACCTCCAAAGAGAATTAACGGTGAACAGAGAATCTGGTGTTATTGAGTCCCGAGGGGAACGAAAATGTGTACGTCGGGTGTATTCCGCCAAAGTCTATCGCGGGAAGTCGGACTTGACCGTCGCCGTGTACCAAGGCGACGGTGCGGAAGAGGTGTGTTATATCTTCCTTCATTTGAACAAGTCTTGACCCCGACGTCGCAGGACTGGAGGCGAGACAGAGAAATGTATATGTCAGTTCGGTGAGTGTCATCCGATTCTTGCCTCGCGTTGTCGTTATATATCAGTCAGCCACCCGAATATCGTCCAGCTTCTAGGAGGAGCGACCCATGGGAACATCCACGCCACAGTGTTCCACGGCGGTGGGGTGTTCAATCAAGTGTACCCCTGGAAGCTGATCCTGGGATAGATCTGGTACCATTTAAACAATTCCTAGCTCCTCAATCGCCTATAATGACGGTGTATCTTTACATGTGTTACGTATGTCCGTCCATTGATCTACATATGTCCGAGCTGACCTTTGAGGAGTCGAGGGAGTGGGAGGTATGCAAATTTGTACTTGGGGTTGACATACCGCTACCTCTTCACAGGGGGTGTATGATTACTTCAAATCAATGTGGCAAACGGTCAGCAAAATATTTGAGAGTAGGTCAACCCTAACCTGTTTCAGGCCCTGGACTCTAAACGGTGCACGTTCTGGATACGAAACTCAACCGGACGACTCTCCGTGGACCCCGTTGGGTCGGATACTGATTTTTTTTTGTCTTCCTTCGCCCTTATTCTCCCTACTTCCGATAGAACCTCCCCTGCCACTCTTTCAGGTCCGCCAAACGCACACTCCGTAAATCCTGTTCCCTCGAATTCGTGCACCGAGATTTATCCTTTCGCTGGTCTCGTTGAGGCCTCCCTCCCACAGGTAGCCACTTCTTCAGGTCCACCAAACACGGGAGACCTTGTTATTGAGTCCCTAGGGCTGAGGCAGTATCACCGCATATGCTTCATATATTTGAGGCAGTACTCGGGCTGCTTCATTCCCACCTCCTCGGCAGTGAATGCCGGGGCGGTCATTTACTGGCCTTCGCGACATCAATATGAGGACCATACTGAGATTGTGTTCCTGGAGGAGCTCGACGTCTACAACCACAACGGCGACTGGGATCACATTTGGTGGATTGATGCCCATGGGGCGGCCGACCGGACGGGGAATGGTTGGAGCCGGTATTCAGTTTTTCCTTTCATGTTCATATTCACTTACCCAGCACACTATTGTAGTTACAGGGCCGATGATGTGTTCAACACTGAAGTCAAGGTCATCGTGGATCACCATCCCGACGAAACTTGGTTAAGCCAAGCAAATTACATCTTTAGCAGCCTTCAAATCAAGTCTAATCTGGAGGATTATTGTGTGTCTCGCACTTTTCTCACGTCGTCAAATGAATAACTGTTCGAAAAAGTCCTCATAAACCGAATTGTCTTCAAAATCACGATTGGGGGTGCAGGGAAGGACCCTCCATCCGGCTATCTGCTCCTCTGTCCAACGGAGGACTTTCGACCTGGAGGCACTTCATTCAGGTGGCCGAAGTCCCCAGCGTACTGGTCGCTCGACTCTGAGGGTATCGAAGTTCTCAGCACGGAGGAAGCAGCACATCTCGGGTTTCCCCCTTTCCAATTTGCTACGGAAATACGCGGAAGCTCTTGGGATGACAGCGTCTACGCCGGCCTTCGTAAATTTCACCGAAGCAAGGGATTCGATCCAGACAGCCAGGACATTGCCCTACATCTAGATGAACCACTATATCGATTGTCCAGGGACGTCACGGTGGATCCTCCGTTCGCCCACGGTGAGTTGTAAATTACCCACCACACATTTTGGATGATGCGCTCAATAGCAACTGAGGGCCGGACGGTGGTCACAGGTTGAATGGCCGTGCGTGAAATATATGTGCTTCAACCCCCATCTCAAAGACTGACAGAAATTGCGCCAACGGACGCCCCCGGAATTCCAGCCCTGGAGGAGTCGCAGATCGTCTCGCGGGGCTTCCACTTCACAATAGTGGCCCAGTTGAGCTTGATCCTCTTTCTTTCGTTATCATTGCTGTACGAGCAAGTGTTTTGAGATTAACCGCTTTGTAATAATTCGAAAAGAAACGTTCATTGTGTGATGCCGAAACTCATGTCTCCATTTCAGATCCATGCCTTGTTTGAGCCTCCAAATCTATTCTGGGTAGCACTTCATTCCTTGGAGTGCAAAGAACGTTGACAAGGAAGAAAATTCCAACCGTGGGGAATAAGTTGACCACAACGGGACCAAACACCGTTTCAGTATTCAAGTTCTCCGTTCTTTCCATTTCCCAACTAGAATACGTAGAATATGTACTGGGAGAAAAGGTTGGTTGTACTCAAAGAGTCTGAGACTTGTACTGTACAAGCCTTGGCACTGAGGAAAGGTTGAAAGCTGACCCGAATTGCGCAGGGGAAGCCTTCAGGAATCCTGTCATGAACATTGACATTGAAATCCTACATACTACAACGGTCCTCCGCTGCTTTTAAATCGTCAATAAACTCTGCCGCAACGAGAATTCTACCTCATCGTCACTCAGCTGGAAGAGAGTTAGTCGCGAGACGCGCTCATATTAGGGACTGACCGAATTGAACCCCTTGGCACGGTATTCGATGCCCAAACTCCCGCAGCGCGCCTTCAGGGCAGCGAGGTCGGGATCCGTCACCCCGACCCAGCTGAACACCCACAGTTTCGGAAACGTGTCGAGCTGCTGGACTATATGCGCGACAGTCTGTGCTTCTTCGGCATAGACCATCCGGGCGATTGTTGCTGCTGCTGCGGCGGCGGCGGCGCGGCGACCGCTAGCGACTGAGCCGCCGGAGAGGTCGGGGACAGGGGGAGGAGCGGGCACGACGATGAGATGCTGCACAGAGAGCGCGGTGATTGTGCGCGGGATGGCGGCAATGAGAGCCTCCGTCGGCCGTGTCCTGCACTCAACCCGCTCGAGGCGCGTGCAGAACCGGAGGGCATCTACATCCTTCAGCGGGCCCTGGATGCAGAGGGAGCGCAGATGACCGCCATGCGCGAGGTGTAAACCGGGCTCGGCCAGCCAGTAGAGCTCGACGTGGTGGTCGCCAAGGGACGCTAGGAACTGGTTCGCATTGGTCACCGTTTTGGAGTGGATTTTGACGGAGACCAGGTTGCACTGTAGAGGCGGCGTAGCAAGGGGGAGCTGTTGCACAGTGTTGGTGGTGATATCGAGCATTCGGATCGTCGGAATTGCTGCAATGAGGTTCATGAGGGCGGGCCATGTTCCCAAACTACGCCAGGATAGAAGGCGATCTGTATTGACGCATAGGGATCGAATCCTCGGGCCCGAGTCCCGGAGCTGCACCAATTCTGCGTCGCCAAAGAAGAACTCCGAACCGGCAGTAGTGATGGAAAATTCGCGCAAGTTGGGTAGGTGGGTGAGGAGAGCGAGTGTTTGGCTCGATGTAGTGGATTTGTTAGATCGAAAGATGATGCTGAGGACGCTCTCGCGCAACCAGCGCGATTTGTTGGTGTCCGCGGTAATGGTGTGGAGGAAGCCGGCCAGGCGGCTCGCCATCCGCATCTGAGCCACAGTTCTAATACTAACCGATTGCTCGTCGATTCTGACACGTTTGAAAAGCAGTTGTTGGGACGGGGCCGCCCAGCTCTTGCAGACCAAGCTGCAGGAAGCAAGGGCGGCGCTCTCTGTGATGTGTTCAGACTGGAAGGCTAGTGGCAAGGAAAGCATCCCCAGAATTTCCTGGAAGACTTCGAGAGAAATCTCGAGCATCTTGTGCAGTGGTGGTGGTACGAGGAAGACCTTCAATTGCTCATATTGATGCCACCTTTGATTGCGGCCGCAACACCGGCACACCGTACCGACTGCGGCCCGCGTTACCCGTGGCATATGTTGGATTTTTCACGTTGTGCACATTCAAATTTGCCCGAAGCTTACTGACGAAGGATTTTACGACAAGCGGGAGATTTGGTCACTCAGGAATTCCCCACAGATGCTTCAAAGCAGAAACCTAAATCATTCAACCGAGCCGGTCGAGACGACTTCGCAGCAGAATTGAAAGCATTTACCAAAGGAAACGAGGTCATTTCGGGTTGAGAATCACCAAGGCAGCGCTCCAGTTGGACCTGAATAAAAGAACAGAAGCATTAGTTCTGGTTCTCGTTTGATATCATTTTACAAAGGTTCCCGCAATCCGGTGAAGGTGTCGTGAGCACCACTGCTGTTGAACGTCTCCAATTATCACATCTACGACCTCCGAAGCCACTATTCACTATGTACAGCATTATCTCAAGTTTCTCAACGACTTGGAGCCCCTTGCATCAACTCGTGGAGGTTCGGTACTTCCGTCTAATTGCCTCGGTGGCCCGAATGAAACTGCGCCTTCGCTGCCCCGCACTTATAGGCTCGGTAGAACTAAAAGAGAATGGAGAAGCAAGGAAACTACGCCTTCGCTTCTTCGCACTTGTAGCCTCGGGATTGCCCTCTGCAGCGGACGGTGGATCCTTGCGCTTTTTCGAAGGCCGGCCGGTGGAGACACTCGTAGGGGCCCCAAGTCTCTGGCCGCTCGATGAATGATAGAAGTGGACGAATTATTGTTCGGATATACCTTCTGCAGACCGACATTGTAACTGTGTAGATTCTTACAATACTAGAGATGAGGTGAGCTTGAAGAATAACGTAATACATTGAAGTCGGGCAGACTCACCTGCCCGAACCGATCATCGGGCAGACCTGTAGGCACCTGAAGCAGTTCCTGGCCGCTCGTTGAGCGACAAAGAAGTAAGCGGATATTTGTTGGCACACCGTAGTTTCGTCACTGTTTACCATTTGGACGCAAAGCTAGGCGATGGATCAGTCTCCAGCGGTTTCTCCCACAAAGTGAGCACGCCATTTCTTAATCGAGTCATACTCGCTCTCCGGTTCTGCATGCACCTGCAGCAGGTCGGCCATTTTCTAGCAGCTTATTTGAATGATAGCAGAGTAGAGATGATACGGCATTCACATACCCTATTCAGACTCGCATTTGTGCTCTTCAACCGTTTCCAGCCCTAGAGGGGTACATCAGAAATCCCAGGCAGATTTACGGGTGAGGATCAAACATACCTCCTCGAGTGCGCCACGACGGCTTCGCCTCTGGGGGAGTGCGTCGTATTTGGTTTGTAAACCCGCGAGCTCGTCCTGCAGCTCGGCGCAACGCTTGGAATATTCATCAGTATACCGATTGGCACACTTGCAATGGATAGATGCACCAACCGTGCTTAATTCCTCGCTCTCCCGTTCCACTTCCCTCAGTTCGGCCGCACTGAGGGTCCGCGTCTTCAACTTCTCATTTTCGGCGGTCAACTCTGTGTTTGCAGCCCTTTCGTTGGCGAGCTCCACTTGAAGCGCGGCCAAGGTTTGGCCCTCTCTGGGCTGCTCCCTCTCGCGGTCTTCGACCGCCTTCACAGCGACGGTCGTCAAAACAAAAAGCATCAGGCACACGATCACCCACCTTGTTGGACCTGAGCTCGAGGAACCTAGCGTGCATGGTGGAAAGTTGCTCCCCCATAACTTCGTTCAGACGCGCGTAATTATGACTGAGGACCTGCCCCGCGAGGTTGACGACGGCCATTTGTTGATTCGCACCAATACCATCCCCGGGTGTGTTAGAGGCGAAATGTTTCTGGGAGAGAATATGTTGAGTGACCTGTACATCGTGGCCTGATAGCAATAAAGGCCACGGACCTCGTTCTCCAAATCCTGGATTCGCTTTTTTGCAGTCTGCAGCGCGATCGCCAGTTCCGCGACATACGTGGTTTCAGGTGAAACCGAGAAGCTGGATGATGAGTTGTTCATATTTGAGACTCGCGGCCCCAGGAGCTCCAGGCGCGGCCCTGGGCGGGATTTCGACCTGAGTGGCGAGAGGGAAGAGTCAACGTCACGGCAACGCGTGACGGGTGCATGAGAAGTGATCGTCGGCTTGCTTCGGCCGCTGCCGCAGCCGCCTTTTAGCAATGACGTGTCGACATCCTCCTCCGCTTCGACAGTGTGTTCCACTGAAGCAGGTTTTGAACTCGCGTCGGCTCGACGTTCAACATTAACCGCCCGCTCAAGTGAGCATCCGGATCGTGTAACATGAGTCAAGCTTACTTTATTCAGGGTAAAAAATTGCGCTCCCCCGCCACTCGACGCGGCGAAGTATTTTCGCCCACCCGCCATATTGGCCCTTTGGTTGATTTATCCAAGCGTGAGCGAATTTCTTTCGAGCATCAAAGATAGCGACTTGTGACCATCGGAACTCCGCGAAGACCTTCGGTATGCACAGCCTGTACAACGCGGAGAACATGTTCACTCGCCGTTCCCCACTGCCTTGATGCAATGCTGCGAGAACAACGGAATCGAAGCTGAACAGCTGATGTCTTATTTTAAGCCCTTATAGCTGTTGCCTCTCTCCTTCCCCCGCCATCTCACGACCATCGATGG
This sequence comes from Mycena metata, assembly GCA_029378385.1. Taxonomy (NCBI): domain Eukaryota; kingdom Fungi; phylum Basidiomycota; class Agaricomycetes; order Agaricales; family Mycenaceae; genus Mycena; species Mycena metata. The sequence goes on along the minus strand of JARKIB010000319.1, from coordinate 16,408 downwards.
ACACCGAAACACACTCAGACGATGGGCACATCTCTGCCTCGTCCCTGGGCGAACCCGTAGTCACCTCGTGAGCCCTCCCTCATTCTTGACTTTGCGCTGCCTCGTGACTTAGGGTGCTTAACTTAGGTCTGGCAGCGGCATCTTTGCGGGATCGCAGTACTTCACGATAGTTGGAGGGACATTTAACAACAGCACGAATAATTCAGTTAATGCCACCGTGCCCCGTGGTTTGTATTCCTTCGCGAGTTTGGTGAATATTTATTTACTCCTTCCAGACTTTCGTATGATCCCGATGGGGGATATAGACCTTCAGCAGGAACTGGTGGTGAACAAAAATTCGGGCGTTGTAGGTCGTCGACGAGGCCGCAACTGTGTTCGGCGGGTGTATTCCGCGGAAGTCGATGGTCGAAAGTCGAACGTCACCGTGGTCGTGTATCAGGGTAACGGTGCTGAGAGTGTGAGTCGAATCCTCCTTCATTTAGTTAAACGGCTCTTGACCCCGGCGTCGCAGGACTGGAAACGAGACGCCGAAACGTATATGTCTGTTCGGTGAGTGGACTTGGATTTCTGCCACAGGTTGAGGTTAAAGTACATCGAGCCACCCAAATATCATTCAGATGTGCGGAGGGGCAAGTTATGGAAACATCCATGCCACAGTGTTCCACGGTGGTGCGGTTATTCAATCTCAAATGTCGTTGTCGAGGTTGACATACCAAACAGATCTAATTCCACTCCAAGCATTTCTGGCCCAGCAATCGCCGATCATGACAGTGTACCTTTACGCGTGTTATGTATGTTGGTCCATTGATTTTCCCCATATCAAAACTAACCTTTTGGAGTCGGAAGAGTGGAGTGTATGCAAATCTGATTTTGGTTTGGCTTCTTGCTAACCTGGTTACAGCAAGTATATGATTACTTCAGATCACTATGGCAAAGGGTCAGCAAGATATTTCAAGTTCAGCTCACTCTAACCCCCTTCAGATCTTGAAATCCTGGGATTGTACGATGTGGATGCGAACCTCAACCGGTCGCCTCTGCGTAGATCTTGTTTCATCGGACCATCGTTTTGTACTACATCCGTGCTGGGAGGCCCCCTTCCCAGAAGCAGCCACTCTGTTGAACGTCACGGATGTCATGGCCATCGAGTCCCTGTCGTTGAGGGAGTATCACAAAGTATGCTTCCTATATCTACCGCAATATCGAGGCGTCCCCATTTCCACCTTCGCGACGGTTGACCTCGGAGCGGTCATTTCCTGGCCGTCGGGACATCGATACGAGGAACATGTTGAGATTGCGTCCGTGAGCAATGTCACGGTTCTTTATGATGGTTGGTTCGGAGAGGTCGCGCAAAATGGTTGGAGCCGGTATTCAGTTTTTTTTGCATTCATGTCCATATTCGCTCACCAAGCTCATCATCGCAGTTACAGGGCCGATGATGTATTCAAGATCGAATTCATACTCTGGGTGTTTTGTTATATTAATAATCCCGACGGTTGGTTAAGTCAAGCGAATCATGTTTTTAGCCGCCTTCAGATCACCTCCAATTCGGAGGATTACGGTGCGTCTTGGGTTTCACTCCAGCTCTCCGATGGATGACGGTTTGCAAAAGTTCGTAGAGAGAACCTTCGCTTCACACTCACAATCGGTGATACGACGGGCGTCCCTCCCCCTGGCTTTCTATTTCTCTGCCCACGCAACGGCTTTAGAACCGGGCCCACTTCATTCAAGTGGCCGAAAGATCCGGCGTACTGGTCGCTCGATCCGGAGGGTATTCAGGCTCTCAGCACAGAAGAGGCGGAACGGCTTGGGTTCCCATCTTTCCAATTGAGTACGACGGTGTATGGAAAATCTTGGGATGCCGATGTCTATGCCGGCCTTTGTAAATTTCACCAAGGCAAGGGATTCGATCCGGATAGCCAGGACGTTGCTCGACATCTGGGACGTCCGCTTTACGAATTATCCCGGGATGTCAATCCTCCATTCGCGTCCGGTGAGTTGTGAATCATTTTAATGAGTCACGCATTCTGTTCTAACGCGTCTCATAAGCGGTAGAGGAAATTTCCGCGGAGGCCACGCTGAATAGTGACGGAGACCATAGCTTGGATAGACGTGGGTGAATCTACTTCTATTCAAAGTACCATCTCAGAAACTCAGAGAAGATGCCCCAACGGACGGAACAAGAGTTCCAGCGCTCGAGGAGTCGCCAATCGTTTCGCAGAGCTTTCGTTTCATAACGATGGTTCAATCGATGTTAATCCTGGTTCTTTCTTTATCCTCTCTGTACGAGCAAGTGCTTTGCGGTTGAAATATTCGGGTCCAGCCGCATCGCCATGACCTTGACTTCCTCCATGTTCTTTGTGCGGCGTCGAAATTCATGTCTCCTTCGAAAAGTATCGGGATTTCAGTTACTCCGGCGTGCCATGTTCAACTGGAAAGTGGCATTATCTCCGGCCCCACCCCAAGCTCCGCTGCGGCGGCAAAGGCACCTGAGTTCCCTTTGTTGAAAACAAATTCCAACCGTGGGAATAAAACCACGGCAAACCGCGCATCAATCTTGTTACAGTAACGCGTTACGTTGACACTCTTTTCCTCTCGCCACCACCGTCCACCTGGGACTTCTGGAGCCGCGGACCTCGAGGATGAACTTTTCGACCCCAGCTGAGACGGCGTATGTTGCGGGGCTAGCAATCGCACTTGAGGCTGCGAAAAGCCGGATCCGGGAGTTGGAGAACGAGGTGAGTGGCACTGGGGTACATTCACGATGGTCGGGCTCGCCGTGTACGGGATGTCTGATCGGTACCTGTGCACAGAAGCTTCTCAACTCACAGGAACGCGAGGACTCGGACGGTGACGGTGCCACAAGTCAACAGATGACCGTCGTGGACCTCGCTGGTCGAGTGACTCAAGTTCTCAGTGAGAACTACGCGCGTCTGAACGAGATCATGGCGGAGCAACTTTCCACCATGCAGACCAAGCTTCTCGAGTCGAGGCGTGAAAAAGTGGGTAGCTCTGCGATCAACGCGCTCTCTGCTTCATTTTGACCATCATTGTTGTGCAGGGAGACGAAGACTCGGAGGCACACAATGTGGTCGCGCTAGAAAAACTGCTCTCGAACGAAAAGGCTACGACTGCGGAATTGACAACGCGGAATGAGGAGTTGGAGGCGGTAAGCAAGCGGTCACTACCTCTGTCGCCACCACACTCACTTATACCCACAAGTCACTGGTAAATTTACACAGCCGATTTGACGACATGGAGAATGTAGGTTTACCTACTGACGAATCTCCGGCGACGACAAAACTCATGCGTACCTACAGAGTTATGTGAAGCTCAAGTATAGGAAAGAGGTGCGTCTTTACAGAACAGATTTATATTCTCCAGTGGTGCCTGTGTTGATTGCGGTGCAAGCAGAAGATTAACGATTTGCTGGCTGAGATGAGGGTAATGCGTGACTCGCACTCAGAATTACAGAGCAGGCACGATGCACTTCGGGAAGTAGGTGACGCGGCTCAGACATTTACCGCGGCATTGATCTAGATTCAAAACTCAGTGTTGTGCGACCCTAAGCAGCGATATAGGCTTGGACACGGTGCGTCAGATCTACTATTTTTAAACCTCTCTGGTCACTCAACAATCGTGAGCGACTAGAAAACGCGCGAGATAATCGATTCGTTCTCCGTTTTGCAGAGCAAACATGATGCATTCGAGAGGGTGCGTTTGATCGCTCCGTGGATTACAGTAATTCAATATCAACCATAAAACGCACCTGTAGCATTGCAAGGATCTAAAGAGCGCCGAAGCCGCGTCGCAGAGGGTGTGTGATACTGTTCTACACATCCTAAATTCTCATCACTAAAGGGGGAGTACTTTAGAAAATCAACGAATTGCTGCACGGCGGTCGGCCGCGGGTCTCCAAGCGCGGGCGTTCGGTCTGGGACGAAGGTAAAGATTTAGGCCAGGAGTCGAAGGAAGAGGCCGAAGATGAAGCTGAACCTTACGGTGTCGGGACGAAGCGAAGACGAATTCAGCGAGAGGGCGACCCTGAAAACAGGGAATAAACTTTTTAGAAGCGAACTCAGGAGTGGGCTGGAGTGGCTGAGCATCCACGGTATATGTCAAGAGCATGGCAATGTACTGATGACAATCGCAAGAAAGATGCCCCCCCCCCAATTCGCCCCAGAACTCAGTCGATCGAACATTCAACATCACAATTGAACTTGCCCGAGATGCCCGACCCGCCTTGATAAAATATAGTAAAGCCAAGTCTTCACAAGCCATAATTGTACTGACCCCGTTATCGTTGTCGAAGATTGACGCACGGTGCATTCTCGCCCTCCACTCCCTCTTACTCCAAGTCGATCGACGCTGTTTGCCGAATTCAATTGCGGAAGATTCCGCCCGAGCCGTGATAACAATAAACCGACTCGTCATAGCTCTTGTGAGGAACTCGGATATTTATCCGGCAGATATAAGTATCCTCGATTTATGTCACCCACCGCAATGCCTCCCAACTTCGCCGCCGCTCTCACAAAGGTCTCTCTGGTCGGCCAGAACAAAACCGCTGTGGTTGTGGGCGGCACACTCGGAATCGGCGCCGCCGTTGCCCGACTGCTCGCGAAACTGGGCTGCAAGCGGATTATTATCCTTGGACGGGACGAAAACCGCGGGACCGCGATGTTGGAGACGATGAAGAAGTTGGCGCCCGCGGATAGTCGCCTGGAAGTCGCTTTTGTTTGGGGAGATCTATCGTACGTCTGCTGCACTGTGGTAGTGGTTTATTGATTTCTGAGGTTGGATTGAACGCAGTGATACAAAGGGAATGCGCGCGGCAGCGTTAGCACTCCGGGAGGCCGCTGGGCCAGCCGGGATTGATTATCTTGTATGTCAACCATCCCACGACATACCAAGCTCTAAAAAGTCTGTCCAAGATTATGACACAAAACGGCGTACCCAAGGGTTTCCTAGTACCCAACGCGGATGGGTGATGCACTTGCTCTAACTAACCTCTTGACCATTAGACTAACCGCTACCTTCCCAGTCACGACACCGGCTTCGCCATTCAAGCGCTGTCGCGCGTCGCGCTCTCGTATCTCCTCACGAAGCAGGGCGGGCTGGCTCCGAACGCCATTCTCATGTCTATTGCGAATCAAGGAAACTCGCTGGACGACCTCAGCGTGGATGACCTGTCGCTCAAAGTTCGCGCGGCGGCGGGCGAGAGCCAGACGGCGCTGTTCATGAATCAGTCGAAGCGCGATAGCACGGTATTGGATTCGTTTATCGAGGCACGGTGACCACCTCCTTCAATCGCGATTGAACTAATCCCGCGAACCACAATAGGAATTCAACACACGCTACCCCGCCTACCGCTTCTTCCACCTTTGGCCTGGTGTGTTGTACCACTAACTCGTGCGGTCTCACCCGTTTATTTATTATATTCCGGCAGGGCTGGTGAACACCGAGAACTTCACCTATGACGAGGTGCCGGGCTACATCAAGTACATGATGTGGCTCGGAATGCAGCTCATCGGCACCACGCCCGACAAATACGCACCGCTTCCCGTTTATGTGCGTTCGCTTAGTATCCACCCCTTTGACTACTTTCTTTGATTGACTTATTGCATATCAATGTCGCACTATGTAGATCCTCACCTCTCCAGACGCTACACAAACCCTCGGCTCCGGGATGTATTTCGACTACAAACTCAACCCGGGGAAGCTCGGCAAGTGGGCTGGTGATGTGAAGAATCGGAAGGCGTTATGGCCGGTGTTGATGGAGATTATTGGGGAAGGGGGCTCGGAGTAGAGTATTCCATGGGGCCACATTCGGAAGAAGGAGACAAGGGGCAAGTGGAGAGCGTTTGTATGTTAACTCATGTTCAACTCCCATAATCATTGGATTTTAATTTCTTCTCTTTCCTTTTGAGTGCAGGAAAGTACGGGGAGCGAGGCCCAAGCTCTCAGTGCCTTGGGTTGCCGTGAAACGTTGACCACAGGTGTACCGACTTTTGGCATTCGATCATTTAATTTTCGATGTAGGAAAGGGAGATCAACGGCGAACGCTCGCCGCTCGCCCCTCTCTTTCTTCCAGTCTCGAGACGTACTTTGTTGCGTATTTTATGTGTTATGCTGCTCGCGGTGGTACGAGGAAAGATTTACTTCAACGAGTGCGGCGGCTGCCGGGGCCGCGGCACCGGCACCCCTATCGATGCGTGACACCTGCCGAACATGCCGAGCCTCGAGGGGCGTCACAACGCCTTTGTCTTCGACCACCATCCAGGATTTCTGAAACGAAGAAATACTCGGCCAATATCGTTCGTGTACCAATTGCGTTCGCTTTTCCGCTGAAGCCACCGAAACAATCAGCTAATCCATCTTCAGCATTTCCACCGAACATGCCAGAATGTTACAGATGTTCCCGTTATTTCAATAGTCTCGCGGCGCTGCACCAGCACGAGCGAAACTCTCCTAATCATCACATCTGCGAGCAGTGTGGCAAAGACTTTACCTCGTGGCACGGGCTGAAGGAGCATTTCGTGCAAAGCCGAGCGCACGATTATTGCCAGCACTGCGACTCGCACTTCGACAACTCCGCTGAGCTCGAGAACCATTACCACGCCGCGCACCACTACTGCAGCAAATGCCACAGGTTCTTCCAGAATGCGCTCGGACTGCACGAACACTACAGGCAATCCGAGCTCCACCATTATTGCGCATCCTGCCAGCAGCTCTTCCTGTCCGCGAGCAATCTTACGTCCCACCTCAACTCGTCCGTGCACCGTCCGAAGGACGTGATGTGCCCGGGCAAGGGCTGCGGGCTTGGCTTCGTCTCTCGCTCCGCCCTCCTCCTGCACCTCGAATCGGGCACCTGCTCCTCCGGCGCCGACCGCCAGACCATCAACCGCTACGTGCGCCAATACGACACCCAGAACATCATCACCAATCCCGCGCGCATGCTCACCGGGGGAACCACGGAAGACGACATCACGTACACGGCTAGCGCGCAGTCGTGGAACGGTTCCGCGTACGAGTGCTATCTGTGTCACGGCGGCTTCCGTTCGCTCGCCGCGCTCAATCAGCACCTCGCGAGCCCGCGCCATCAGAGCAAGAACTATGTGTGTCCCCTCAATGTCTGTCGTCAGTCGTTCTCCACTCTCAGCGGGCTTTGCCAGCACATCGAGAGCGAGCGCTGCGGGGTATCCAAGTTCAAGGTCGTGCAGAATACGATGGACAATGTCATGGGAAATATGCGTCGCTTGACGCAATACTAAATTCGACCCTGACAATATGTAGCTTGCTTTTTTCCTTGGCTAGAAACGATGCATCGTGTAGATAGTTCGCTCACCCCAACTCATATCTTGGTAGAAATTACTTAATTGACATCAACTGGTTCAGATATTCTTATTGAACGTTGGTTCACCCAACCGTGCTCGCAGGCGCTCTCCGTAACTGAATGGCCGGCCCTGTAAGACGCCGATAAACAATATAAGAGGAGGGAACCCACATCATGATCCACAAAACAGGTAAGAAAAAGAATACAGCCACACATGCGTAAGTGACTCCACTGAATTGAAAGCCGACCAGGTCGCCTGTGAAATAAATGGTTCACTGTGAGCAACGATCCAAACTGAGACTGCGGAACTCACCGTATCGGATCGACCAGAACCCGACTGTGAACGATATTTCTGGATCGAAAAGAAGGTCAGGTACTAAAACTCGACGGGCACGGTCGAAGAGACCTTGACGGGCAAAATTCAACAGTTGAACCACCTCGGCCGATTGCGGCTTGTAGCAATCAACACAATCTTGGCGGACATCGTGAGTACGCGGGATGTCAACCTGAGAGGCAATATTTCTCACAGGCTACAGTCGGCGTCGTGATCATCTGCACGGCGAAGCCTGGGTAAAAGAGGGTTAAAATGACTCCGCGTCTGAACAGAGTGGAGACGTGCAAGTGACCGCCATGCCGACGGTGACGCCAATGTACGAGTGCTTGAGCTCGTGGTTTTCGATGCAGAACCCGAACATGAGAAGGCCCGCGGGAAGCAAGAAGATAGCCGGCCACATTCCGTGCAATCTGCGTGTCGAACAAATATTGTCAGGACGCATGCAGGGTCCTAGTACTTCGTCAACGGAGCGCACCTGGCCTCCGGGCGTACACGACCTGTGCGCTTCCGCGCACGTTCCATCAGCTTGTCCTGAATCGAATTAGACAGGAGTAATTCAGGTAGGAGGAAGAGACTAACGATAACCGGCCCTGAGACAATTTCGCCTAGGACGCCACCGACCGTCGTGCTGACGCTGAGGGCCACACCAGTTCGGGCGGATCCCCACTTGTAGAAAGTCCGGAAGAGCGCCGAGACAGTTTGCGCGGGCATGACGCTAGTTGAAATATAATCAAAGGAGTCGAATGGAGGAGGGTACTGCTACTTGCCTGCCCAGAGTGAATGCGACAGCTACGACATCATTCGTGATTTGAAATGGGCGGAGAATATAAGGTGACATACCTGCAAACCACGCAAGCACCACGACAGGGAAGTATTTCAACCTGTGCCAGAAGATCAGCCGTGTGGAAGCGATGTTCGAGTATCATACATTTGGAACGGCCGCGCAAAGTCAACGAGCTGTAACTTGCGTCCTGGTGCTTTGGTACCGGTGATTCGCATGCGGTAGTATTTTCCGGTCGAACGAACCGGCGGTTGGTCGCGCACATAGAGTGTTTCTGGAAGTCCGACGATGATCAGGACCCAGCACACCGCGGTCAAAATAGACGGCATGATCATCGTCCACCCTGCACAAAAGATAATTTGAACTCCCATTCGTCTGAAAGATATGGAAGAGATACGAACGCCAGCCCACGTTCTGCGCAATGAAGCCGGAGGGTAGGGATGCGAGATGAGGCTAAACCAGATCGATCTATCAGCGGACTAAATTCGTAGGATAAAAACGCACCCCGTTGATGACTGCGACCGTCACCAGTCCGAGCATCTTTCCGCGTTCGTGAAGACAGAACACATCTGAGATGATGGCAAAAGTGACGACGTTGCCCGAGGCGACCCCGAAGCCGGTGAAGAATCGGCCCACGATAATTGTGGCGTACGATTTGCCAAAGGCGCTGCCGAAACCCGCGACGATGGCGATCGCCTGCGAGAATATGAGGACCGGCCGCCGGCCGTATACGTTGCTTATGGGCGCCCAGATGAAGCTTCCGATGCCGGCGGCGGCGATCGAAAAGGTGCCTTGTGCGAATGTTCAGCGGGCATGCTGTTGGTCAGAACAAAATATTATACCGATGTATGATGCCTGGATGGCGGTGACATCCAACGCCAGCCCAACTTGCGCATAGGCGGGGTTGAGACACGCGAGCGCGAATGTGCCCTGTAGAATCGTCAGATAACGGATTGGAAGCAGAACTTTTGGTGCGTACGAAGAAGGCGACAATCGAAGAAATAGCGACGATGATATATTTCTGCCCGCGACTCCAATTGAGAGGCTGGCGAAAAGGTCATTTGGGGAGAAATAAGGGATGCGGAACGTACATCCTCCGGATCATCCGATGGCTGTGGGATGAGGGGAAGACCTTTGTGGTCGAGCTTGAGTGCTGCCGCCTCGGTGTCGGACTCTGCCACAATGCTGCTTTTTTCCAACGTGTCCATGGGTGCTTGAGTGCAAGCGGAAGGGCGGGGAACTGTGAGGTATTAATACAAAGAAAGATTTGGACACCGGGAATGCTCGCAAACCCACGAAGCTCATCTCATGAGATTTTTGTTCCATCAGAAGGAATTAGAAGCAAATATACCATGACGTGCCCGACCCAAGACCCTTCATGTCAGCTGAACGTGAGGTTATTTAGTCCGGCGCCGGAGGTTGCCGAATGGGCGGGAAAACGAAAGAGCCGAGGCGAGCGCGTATTGACGAGCAAGCTCACACACTCCCCTCCTTCTCCTCTCTCTGCAAAATGAAGGGCAAAATAATCCTCGAGGAAGCGTTCAACCTACCCAGACTTGCCGAGGAGGAAGCCAAACACTATGCCTCCGTTCATGGCGCCGCGCTTCTCGGGAAAGCCCTCGCTGACATTGACGGGCGTATTGCAGCGATGGACGAGGTAAAAGTCTCCCAAGAGTGGGGAAAATGTATTAACGCCGGGTGGATAGGCCGGCGTGGAGATGCAAGTGCTTTCTTTGACTTCGCCCGGCTGCCAAGGTGTTGCGGATCCAGTCGAGGCACATAAGATGGCGGTAGAGAGTAACGAGTGAGTATTGGCCACTGCAGCCACCATGTCTGACGAAGGAATACTGTCGGAAGCTATATCGCAGAGAAGGTTAAACAGAATCCGTCTCGCTTTGCGGCCTTCGCGGCCGTGTCGATGCATGATCCAAAACAAGCTGCAGAGGAGTTGTCGCGGGCGGTCATCGAACTTGGGTGCGTCGGGGTCATGTTGAACGACTTCCAAAGCAGTGGGCCAGATGGGAACGTGAGTGGCTCGAATTATACACGAAATTTCCCATGACCAAGAGCCCAGACGATGTTGTTCTACGACAATCCCGTCTATGATGTACGTTAAACAAGTCCATGAGAATTGAGAGCTCACCTGCTCCCAGGTGTTCTGGGCTACCGTGGAGGAGCTTGATGTTCTGGTCTACATGCATCCGAGACTGGCGTCGCAGCGCATCTTCAACGAGCTCTACCGCGATCGCAAGTGGTTGCAGGCCTCTGCGTGGGGTTTTGCGAACCAGCTTTCCATTCATATCCTGGGCATCGCGACGTCAGGTGTGTTTGACAGATTTCCCGGCGTGCAGCTGGCCTTTGGGCACATGGGAGAGCACGTTAGTCTGATTTCCCTATTGCGACGGTTTACTCATCTTTCTTTCAGATTCCGTTCGACTTGTGGCGGCTGGACCACAAACTTGATCGTGAGTAGTTCCGGAGAGTAATTTCAAAAAGCTCTTACGGGCATCTAGGTGATCGCTTCCCGGAAATGCGAATGGCGAAGAATAAGACCATTCGCGACTATTTTGCAACGAATATGCACATCACCAGTGGGTGGAGCTTGGACTGTCAAGCTTTCCGATCTGAAAACGTGTTAGCAAGCGGAAACTTTTCGACACGGTCATTGCAGGGCGCACTCGCGGAGCTTTCAGCGTCCCGGATAATGTTCTCCATCGACTACCCGTATGAAGATGGTTTGATGGAAGGAAGTACTTGGTTTGACACTGTGCCACTGTGCGTACTCGACCTTACTCAAGCCAAACTCTTATCCTGTCGTAGTTCGCAGCCTGACCTGCTGGCCATTGGCCGCGAAAACGCGCTCCGGCTCCTTAAGCTCGATCGAGCACCGCATAATGTGAAGCCAGGCCTAAGTTTGAAGGAGCTTGAAATCGGGGGCCTAAGTGAGTACCTTGGACTGACCCAGATTTTTTTCTCCAACCAAACACAGAGGGAGCGATATACCCCGACGATGCCACCCATTTGAGGACTGTAACAAGAGCTTGAGCGTAAAGGGAACTGCCGAATTTTCTGTGTCGAGACAGTAATTGCATCAGTACTTTTTCATGTAAAAGGGACACCACATCCAAAGAGGTTGGATCCCACCAGCAGAGAATCGATTCAGGATGGCAGTGGTAGGACGTCAAGGAGCGCGGCCGGCAACGGTTAGGTCCGGCGGCCCGCATGATCCGTCAACCGAAAGCGGGCATCACAACCCCTATTTTAAGTTTTAATTTATTGTAGAGCACCAGGTCTCCGAAAGTTGAGCGAGACTTTCCTCGATTGAAACTTCTCGTGGAGTTGAGTGCATGGATTTAATCTTTCGAGAGGAACAACACCGCTATCAGCAGCAGATATAGAGAACGGGAATCTCAAAGGCAAAGGTAATTGCGTAGCGAGGATAGAGTGAGGACGAGGATTAGAGTGAATTGTATACTCATGATGAGATTCCATCTCTGAGATGGGATGTGACTATTGACTTGGTGAGCCTTGCGGGACGCCGATGTGTCGGTTAAACTGCAATCAGTTGCTGGGATGGTCGGGCCGCTTCCCGTGGTGACCTGAGAAGTAGCTGACTCTTTTGCTATTCATATACATTAATAACTCGGCGAGAGTAAGATCGAATTTGAGCTCACCGTGCGCAAACGGTGCAGAGACCTGGTAAGGTGAAAGTCCTAGATTGCGAGCAACATCCTGGCTATATGGGTGGAAACCTTTTCCGTAATGAAACTGGGCGAGTCCACCATAAGCCATACCATCCCAGGAATGACCCTTTACCTCCATTTCGATGTCGATGATGGGAAAGCCGAGGTCTTGTACGTCGTGTGTACGGAGACGCCCCGCCCCTGTGGGGTCGAGAGACCAGTAAAAAGGACAGTCTGGAAGTCGAACGCGAGGTGGATCTCCAGAGCACACTTCTGTCACGGGACAGAGAAACAGGTATCCCGGGGTCCGAGGCTGGGCAGACTCGGATATTGTGAGTCGGTATTCAACGTCAGTCACCAGGACTGCCAACTCGAGTTAACGACAATTCATCAAGAAATGCATAAACTGACAGCACCGGTCGTACTCGGTGATATTGAAATGTGTGAAGATATGATTGGCCTGCGCTAGCCAGGCCTCGTATAACTGGGGATGCTCGAGCGATATGATTAACCTGAGAATAGTTCCATGTCCGAGGGCAGCAGAGTTCAGTCTTGTGTTCAATGAGTGTTAGTAGATCCTCGTTAGCTGAGAAGACGCACCGAGTCCACCCGTCCTCCATAACTACGCCGACATGCATAGGGATATACCAGTCGCATTCCGGGGCCGGAAGATCACAAATAAATGCGATTTCGATGGTCCGGTCAGACCAGGGGAGATCATAGTTAATTGTTCCCAGCACCATCGATGCATGGATTGGAATTGGAAGTGCTACAGTTTGAGAGAGATGAATCCAGCAAAGGTGGTGATATGTCGCGAGTGGCATCGAATCAATAATTTCTGAGTGCTGATGCGGCCCCAAAAGCCTCGGAAAATGCGGCGTCTGCCACTGAAGGAGGTTTAACAGCGTATAGTCAGGGTAATCGCCCTCGGTCGGCGTGTCAACACAAAGACGACCGCTTGCGGGTCGTATCCACAGCGTCATTATATCCGTGTTTGCGTGGGTCTTGAATAGGGCGTGAATGAAGCGCGCGGCGTCCTGAGACTGATTAGCTGTTGAGTTCCCCTGTGCCGCAATTTTGCAGTCTCACGCAAAATTCATGTTCCTGGGAGTAATTTAGCTCTCAAACGACCTTCCAAGTACTGGAAAGGACGTACAATAAACCCCCAGAAATAAACCGTCCACACGGGCAGGTCGTGGTTCGTGCTCAGTAGGTGGTCGACAGGGATCAACTCTATTCTTATCGTGTTACCTTCAATCGCACAAAAATGAGGACTAACCGTCGTGGAAGATTACAGCATGCAAACCGCCAGTGCTTACGGTGCCAAAGAGCTGCATGAGATTGGGATGACTGCGCATGCTCGGTTCATTGATGTTTTGTTGGACAGTGATGTGCTCACCGAAGCTTCGAATATCGTGAAATGTCGTTGCGCCATTCCTTCGATGTAACATGAGAATTGAAAACCTAGAGGAGATGACCACCCACCTTCTCAGCATGCTTCCCCTGATACAGAGCCACGGTAACCTTCTCGGGAAGGCCATGGATACGAGCAGAGTACAGTCTTCGCACGGAACCTCGACTTCGTTGGTGAACTGCACCGAGTTCAGACCTCAGCCCTACTTCACGATGCAGATCGATATCTCCCAGTGGGATGGGACGAAAGTCTACAGCGCCGTCAGTGCCACTGAAGGGTTAGGTCCCTTCCGCGCCTACCAGGGGGAGCATCGGCGGGGGCATTCGCAATATTAGTGATACTTGTGAAGTTGCCGCCAGAGACGGCAAAGTCACGGCCCTTGGGAAAGAAGCCGCCAATGTACCTGAGGCGCCCAATCAACCAGACGAAGAGTGAGTCAAGAAGTACGCACGAAGGACTTGATTCGTGACCATGATCCTCCGTGGACCCCTCAAGCTTTTGGTCAGGCATTATGTCGTCGTCCTGCATATGCGTCGAAGGTTGAGAGGGAGAGAAAGGGCGTACTAAAAATATCCCGTTGCGGGTGCACTTGAGGCGCTCGGAGCCGTTGCACTGCATGTCACTGTCTTCGCAACCGTTGTAAATCATGGGCACATTGCCGACGCCGCTTCTGCACAGCCGCGTTAGACCCAGTGCTGGGTAGTACGGTTTGCCGGAAGGACTCGGATAGATTTAATATTGAAACATATTCGGCAGTTTGACTCTGGCTGGATACATTTATTCTTACGGTTCAGCTGTTGGATGTCTGGAGTATCTGAGGCTGAACTGGTGTGAGTAGACTGGACCACAACCCTACACCAAAGTTTCACACATCCTAGCAGTTTGCTCAGGGCTCTAAGTGGTCCAAATTGGTTCGAACCCTCCCATTTCCTGCTTTTCCCTTATAATCTTCCGGAATCAGTTGCTTCAGTTGAAAGCTCGCTAAGCAACCGAGGGAAGTTGTTGCCGGCCCATCAAATAAGGCTGTTTTTTCCGGGCCCCCGTGAAGCACCAAGTAAACTCGAGGACAGTACTGGAGTAAGTGTATAATGTTCTGTCTTCATGTGTTGATGTCTAGCCCAGATTCAAATGGAATGAGGACACTGAATTTCACAACAGGCATTCAATCTCCGCTGAGGGGTGATCTGCCGCCAGTTTGCCGCGGTAAAGGATCAAATACCCTGCAGTCGGCATTTATGGCATGCAAAGAAAGGCTTTAAGTAGCTGAGGAATGGCCTTCTGGCACTATCCCGCGGCATCCGGAGAGGATTTGACCTCACGGGCATGCAGTAATGACGGTTATATTAACTCTGTTTTGCGGGAATCGAACCACTGACCACTGTTCAAAATAAATCCATCCAAGTCCTTCCGGCAAACCGTAGGGTAGGTAGGTAGGTAGGTAGAATTACACGGCCGGTCCCGCTCAGGAACGCCGGGGCTCAGGAAGTATCTGAGTGTACATGCACTAATGTACACTACGGTCCCTGGACTCCTCCATCACCCCGTAGACGAGCTCACGGTCACAATCTCACGACTTGCCGCGGTAGATCTAAAGAATCAACAGAGAAGCAAAGATGGAAACCGAGTACCTGGAAACAAGCTCAAGACACGAACAATATATATCTTTGATGAACAACTTGAACATCATTGCCCAAGTCTGGCAAGTTTGGAAAGTTAAAACCATGGCAGAAAAGGAAGATTCCGTCGAAGTTTGGAACATTCTGCGATAATACTAAATGCATTCTACGGTGCGTCAATGTATTCCCACGGTTCAAATTGCTCCCCTTGGTCCGATCTGGGAAGTCAATTGCACTCTGTTTAGAGTCGAGACCAGACTGGTGGTAGTTGCTAGGAATGCCTGAAGTTGTTGTCCCGAAACTTGGCACAAATTCGTTGGACGGACCTTACATTTACCATTGGGGACTCTGCGGTTTACTTGAAGCGCTGTGTTCCTGGATCCTGAAGTACGTTCAGCGACACGGGAATCGAACCCATTTTCGCCTCCAACATACCCATCGCTGCGGGATATCCAATGCGCTCTCGATTTCATTCGATCAGCTCACTGGCTTTTTTTTTTTCTTTTTCTGATTCACGATTTGCGTCTCTGAAGCCGCCGCCGCTTTGTCGCAATTGGCGGATCCGGATTCTTGGGCTTTTTCGAGGACGCGTGAGCCGGAACCTCCGTAGTAGCGGTAAGGAAATTTTGTTGGTCCTTGCGATACAAAGCGCAACCACTGCCCTTCAATTGCTGTCAACTACGCCATCTACAAATCACTGAAGTTTTTTTCGACCTATATACATCCCGTTCTCAATCCGATTTGCATCGATTCTTGTTCTTTTTTTGACTCGCAGTCGCCCGTTTTCGCCTCTTCACACTGCGACCAATGCTCTCGGAACCAACCTCGGGGTCGGGCGGTGGGTTCTTCCGCTTTTTCGAAGAGTTGTTCGCGGGAGCATCCGGAGTGGTGGAAAGTAATTTCCGGATTTTCTGCGCGCACTTTCAACCGCGATGGAACGAGGGCGGATGATGGGCGCACCTTATTTAAGTTGGCATTTTGACCGCGTAGAGTGGCACAACGCTAAAGGTGTGCTTGATATCATGCAGATGTACGGTGCGACGAGACATACCTTCTCGAGTGCGTCATTCTTGCTCTGCAGCTCCGAAGGCGCCTGAAGTAACTCGTTGATTTTCTGGCCGCTCGTTGAATAACGGAAGAGAGAGAGAAGAAAATTAGAACGCACCCTACTTAAACCAGCTTTGGTACTCTTTAGATGTACGCAGGTCTAGGGTAGTGGGTGAGTCTCAAAGCGGTTTTCTAGTTAAGGC